>MWRL01018131.1:0-25040 GCA_002157085.1 Melampsora occidentalis | reverse complement strand
AGAAGCTGGAGTGCAAACAGAACCCAATTGTAAAATCATTTCAGAGTCAATCTGGTGCTGGACAATCAAATTGAATTAGTTATATTTTAAACAATGTATTGCTTAAAATCATACTCACAAGGAAGTCTTCTTCATCCTCTCGGCTGTCATATTGCCGGTATGTCATATCAAAATCCAATGATTTGGTTTGCTCTTGCTTGGATGAGTCCTTGAAAGACAATTCACTGTTCTCGCGGGTGACTGGAGCTGATGTAGCCTGGGTTGGATCAAAAGTGTCCTCCGCTGAAGCCAGGATCTTCCCGACTAGAGCTTCCATCTTATCAAAGAGCGGAAAGGGTGTGTTGACCCATTTTGCTCGGCTCGGGTCTTGTTTGATCAGATACTTCCACACGTCTGGTGAAGTATCACACTTCATCTCCACTGGACACCAGCCCATTCCACTACACCTGCTAAGTTCCTTGATGGATCTAAAGCCGCCTTTCACCTTCAACAAAAAAGAGGTCCAAAACGAATCAACACGGCGACTTCCAAGATCAAGATGGTGAGATAAAATCAACACTTTACTAGTGTACTTTTGTAAACTTAGTCAAGCAGTGGTCACCACTTTTTTTAAGGCTTAACGGCGGCTTGGTTCCCGCAAGTGCCTTCGCACAATGGTCCCAAGTTGTCTTCTTCCAACCCAATTCAGAGATCTTTCCATCTTCCTTCTCTTTCAATAAAAAATCAATCATCTTTGCCTCGTTCTCTTTGGTCCACCTTGCATATACTCTGGGTTTATGGACTTTTGGTGTATCATCATCTGGTATAGCTGCGTTCTTTTTTTGGGCCATTTTGAAAACAAGTAATCTTTTAAAAAAAAGACAGATCAATCAAAATTCATTACATCAAAAAGTCTTGTTTCAGCCTAACAAAAATGACCTCAGGCAAGTCTATGGCAATAGCAAGGTCAACCTGCCAGATTCTTGCAAAACGGCCAACCTGACAGGTTGACCGATTTGGCTGGTAGACCTGAGAGGTGTACACTTGACCGGTTTTCAAAAAACCTGTACCAAACGGCTCAACACTCAAGTTGGCATTTAAATTACCTCTCAGGTGTACGTCTGAGCATTTGGCTGGGTCAACCTGAGAGATTGAGGGCTACCAAACGGGGCCTTAGAATCTAGCCGCCTTATGATTTTTTTTATGATTTTAACTTTCTCTTGATCCAAAATGAAAGTTATGCACCTTGACTTTCTCTATAAGCTCATGCTCTCAGCTTCTTGAAAACATAGAGGGATTTTGGGATATGTATAAAGGTTTTTCAGGGCTCAGACACAAAATTTGAGTAATTTGGAATGTTTTGTGTCTAAAACATGGGTTGTGGTGTTAAATTAAAAACCAAAATTTTCCCTTTCTTTCAGAACCAATACTGTTATGGGGATACTACAAACACTGGGCTGTAGGGAAAGGAAAGGCCCACAAAATTCATTTTGGGATAAGGGAAACTTATAATCATAGAAAAAAGTTTCATAAGTCCACAAGATTTTGGTCAAAAGCCCTGGCTGATCTCACACCAACTTTTCAACATTACATGTAAGTCCCTTGTTTGAGCCAGCCTGCACAGCTGAAAAACAAGGGACTTTGTTGATTTTGCGCTTGTCCAAGGTTTTTCACCAAGGTATCTTTTGCACCAAAGAATAACTTGGATCAAAACCAAAAACCTAGGAAAGATTCTGTCCAAGGTTTTCTGTCCTATGTTAGCTTGGATTGAAAAATTCAAGGGAAATATGCTGGTGATGCCAATATGGAGAATCATTCATCAACACTTTAGATATGAAGAAACTTTGATTGAAAAGTAAATCTTTTTGGATAGGACAGCACTATTTGGTGCCCAGGTTTGAACATCCCCAATGCCCACTTTTTTTGGTACTCTTACACGCACTCAAGCTAAATTTGGCCACAGTCGCAGCAAATATGAGAAACCAGGCAGTCAAATTCTACAACCGGGCAGTGCATTACACATTACTCAAACTGGGCAATAGGGTCTGACCGGTTTGGAATTTGTACACTCCTCAACTCACATCTGCTCACATCCATTAGTAAGTTACTCTCTCAATTCATCTTTGATCTTGCCCCTTTCCTTGCCTTGACTTATTATGAAAGACACCAGCGCTGCCAATCATCTTCATGTCTCACCGTGATCTATTTGCTCTCTTAGGTATGCTCAGTTGAGTCATCAGGCTTGTTTCCTGGATTTGGTTCAGTTTTGATAACTCTTGCCTTTCCCCTTTGCTCCACCTGATACACAACACTGCACTTATACCAAACTCCAAATATTTTATCTTGCAAGATTTTGATTAATCAAAT
Source organism: Melampsora occidentalis (assembly GCA_002157085.1). Classification (NCBI taxonomy): domain Eukaryota; kingdom Fungi; phylum Basidiomycota; class Pucciniomycetes; order Pucciniales; family Melampsoraceae; genus Melampsora; species Melampsora occidentalis. Next base: position 22,694 of record MWRL01018131.1, on the reverse strand, counting down.
TATGATGGTGATCCCATCAAATTTTTCATTTGTCATATCATTTCCATTTTCTACTTCACAATAATTGACACACATCTGGGATCTATCCCTCATTTTATTTTGATCTCTCCAAATTGTACCCTCATTTCTCTTGTGTGTGATCCTGTCTTATGTATCTGTATTTACATTGTCTCCCAAATTGATAATTACCTCTCTCAAAATATCCCAGCTCCAGAATTCAGATGCTTGTTGTTTTTCAAAGCAGAATTCAAAGTTGTAATGCATCCTAAACTACAAAACTTTTGGACTGTAGCGTAAGATATTGAAGGCATTTACAAGAAAGTAAGCTAGAAAACAGCTGTGCGACAAGAGAATCAAATCGATGACATTGAGGAGGATAAAATCTGAAAAAATTGAGCGGTGTGAGAAACCGGTTTGAAACCAGGCTACAAAAGAAATTGAAATTTGAAAAGCGGACATTGGGTTTTCAAGACCAGGTGCCAAATAGTGTGATCCTTTTGGATAATAAGATTTGACAATTTGATAAAACCAGGTTGAGTTGGATATTCAAGTGTGCGCAATGGCCACAGAATCTGCGGATTTCATCTTGGGTTCTCAATCTATGAGGGTCAATGTCTGAAGAGACAGAATGATTGGGTATACTACTATTGCTTCATTAACCATTTTCCTAGCTTTGATATACTTTCTAACACTCATTGTTTTACGCTTACCCTGAGTTTGATAGTGGTCTTGGTTGCATGGGATTTGAATGAGTAATCAACTTATCTACCTCATCAAAGACAATTTGGATATATGAGAAACATACTTTCTTGTTTCATCATCAAGGCTCTTTGTGTCAACTGATACACGTTGACACCCTTTTTTATGATCATGATCCTCATGAACGTAGCTGGTATAATGAAGGACCTCCAGGTGCACCTTGGAGTGTGGAAAGAAACCCAAGATTCCAACAATCCAGTAATATCAAAGGGTTGATTGATGGAGACCCAACTTGAAATACTTATGCTTCACCTGATGGACCAATTCCTACTTTGAAACTTGATGACGCACCATTTATGAGTCAATAAACATTTGTTATTCAATTTATAGTCAACCTTGCTGAAGCAAGATCATAAACAATAGTCACAAGTTCAATTATTGTATCAAAGAGCTCTACATTTTCTTCCTAAAACCTTGCAAGAGGTAAGTAAAATCCTATTTTGTCAACTCCTAGCAGAAAGACATTGACATTGAGTTATTGGGCTCTATAGGGATAGTTTTATTAGTCCCCTGCACAAGTAAGCCTAACTGACTCTATAAAAATCACACACTTGGGATCATGCAACAAAGTTGATTCAGCAAATTATTTTGTTATACACTTCTAGGATGTAAAGCTAAATTTTTTTTTGCAGAGGTGAAAGACATTTGGTTCTTATCATGTGATCAGAAACCCAAACTCAAATATTCATTAGTCTTTGTTTCTTGATTCACAGACTCCAATTGGTTTAAATTTACCAGAAGGTCTTGATTTATGTTGGGTTAATCTTCCTTGCATGTTCTTTCCTCTTGATTTTTCCTTTTGTTTTCAACCTCTTGAGTTCTGAAATCAATGAAGCGGATTACTGATTTTTTTCAAATGTAAGTTCATGGGTTAGATGATCTGCCACCCTCTGACAAGTTTGTGGCTTTTGCAGTTTGTGGCTTTTGCTGTTGATTATCTTTCTGAGAAATCATTGAATGGTAAGATCAATGTGGTGACCTACAGTCAGGGTGGCTCAAATGTCAGCTTCTCTTTTTTTATTTCAAAGTCTTCCCAGGGATTAAGATTGATTACTTGGTTATTTGGGTGATGGTTGGCTCACAAGGTGCAATGGTAAATAAGTCAGTTATGTTCAGTCAAATTTCTATTCACTCAGCTCAAGATGCTTTCCCAGCTCTTTTTGATTTTTCTCATCATCTTCAGCTTTTTGGCCATCAATCCAAAATCATATTATCAACCTTTCATCTCTAGCTGCACTTCATAAAGGAACACTCTTAACATATCCTATATGCACTTCTCTTAATCTTCTAGGAGGGTGTTTAACTTTGGTCCTTCAGATGGATTGTGTAAGTTTTTCAACAAAGACCATAGTGTGACTGTTTTGTACCAATCACAGCTAAAGGTTGACCTCCCTTTGTTTACAGAGCTCTCATTACATGAGCGCAATAAATAACAGAACCTCTATCATCAACAGGAAACAAGCTTTAGTACTGACCAAATCAGTTCACACTCTGATTGACAAGGTTGTCACACCTCAATCTTCTGATCCTGAAGTAAATTGATATCAAATAACACCTTGAAGACTATTGACGGAATGAATGCAATTTTGATTGATGTTTGTTTTCCTTGGCCAAAAAGTTTAGGGACGATTGCCATCACATTTGACTGGAGCCTTGAATATTGCTATTCAAGATGTGTGTGGAAAAACCCATATTGTTCAACACTTGTTGGCATCTTTCCAGGAAATGGGTACTGCCAAGGAATAGTTTACTAATTGAAATCTTGAACAATTATTTTGACTTTAGCGGCTTGATCTTTGATTTGGCTACCTATGGATTAGTATATGATGCTTTGATTCATGGAAGACCAGCAAGTCTGAGTACTTTTGACTGTCAGTATAAAAAATTGGCTCAAGAAGATGGTTCACCACTAACTAAACCTGAATCCAAACTATATACCTTCAGGCAGATATTGTGAAAACCATTGTATGCTCTTGAAAACTTCAAGTTTTGTCATGTGATGCTTGAGACTAAAACTTATTTTTTTTCTGATTTGATAGACAAAAACCTTGTGAATTTTGCACTAGAAGTGCCACTTGATATTCAAGCTACTTGGAGAACTTTGTTTGGAAACTTTCTTGATAGGATAAATATGATTAGAAGAACTCTTACCTCTTTTGTAAGTTTTTTTTATCAAGAAGTGGAAGATCTCAAGAACACTGATTTTCATGTGCTCTTGATTTCAGCGGGTACCTTCTGAGTCACTTTGGATGGTGTGTTAAACATTCTCATCTGATAAGTGAATTGATACTGATCTTCTTTTGTTCTTTATAAATGAAAATGTCAGCCTTATGTATGCAAAAAGGGTTTGCCCTTAACAATAGTTGCACAAATGTAGGATTCTGTGAAAACAATCCTGCTGTTAACCTCTTTTGAATGACTCAAGTATATTGAGAGAAACTTTTACAATAAATAAATGAAGATATTTTTGGAAGTTTTATTCTCCAAAACACATAGGTAAATTGTGTAGAAACATCTGGCTTTTTTTCAACTGATTATTATATTGTTGAGACACAACCCTTGTAGACTCAGTGTAGACTCAGAACTTCACTTCACTTTCTTCAAATCATCTCTTTTTCTGTTTTGTGTAAGTATGAAACTTTTTGATCTTGTGCTATTCACAGTAGCTCTTGTTTGTTATGTCAATGTGACTCCCAACCTGAAATGTTTCAATTTTGTTGTAAAGCAAAATTGTGAATCAGCAAGGTAAACTCATGGGCAACACCAGTGATTTGCTTTGAGTTTTGCAAAGATGCCAATTTTAACAGATATTGCGGACTATCTGATTGCCTGATCAAAAGTATCTCCCACAGATGCTTGTATATGTATAATGTAATCTCAACATATTCACATATTTTTTCTGACCACCAAGTCTTCAAGCTTGTGAAACTCAAGAAGAATTCTTCATCAAACATAGTACATAGTATATATGAAGAATTTACATATAAAAGGTATATGTCAGAGACAAAGAAACAAATCCTTTCAAACTAGAATGTATTATGGGTTCTTAGAAGGAAACCAATTACATAGAGATGGCTGTGAAGAATTTCAAAAGTACTTAGACTCAGTTGTAATTGAGATTCCTTTTTCTTCTTTGAAACTTCTTTCAACCAAATTACCTATCACTGCCACATCATCCTCAGAGTCAGCCAAAAATTCATTATGCTTTTGGCTAGGGTGGCCAGCAAATACCTTTGGCAAGTGTTTTTAGTCCAAAAACCCAATACAGCCTCGGGGAAAGCTCTAAGATCACGCATATAGCAGGGTTTTCCGCCTTTATGATATCTTCATTCATTCCCATTCTGTGATGTCTTCAGGGCTTTTGAGGATGTACTAGCTCTACATGACAAACAAACATCCAAAGACACCCCTCCAAATACCTTTGCTGACACCCTTGGATAGATGGTATGTATGTTCCAAATCCATTTTTTCAATCATGACTATGAGGTGTCAAAACATGTCACAAACAAAGGAGTTTGCCTAACAAGCAGTTTGTAATCAGTTGTGAAGAGTCTAGTCACTTAACTTGGCACTCCTCCTGCTGTCTGTAAAACAGGTTAGTCAATCACTAATCTGTCCAGATCATTTGATTGAGTCCATTCCTCTCCAGGTAAACCAACCCTGTCTTCCAGGGGCAAGACTTGATCACATTCAGATTTGTGAGAGCTCAGAGTCTCAAAATCATGGTGACATAGTGCAGCATAGTGCACGCGCGACCCCAGTCACCCCGCAGTCTTTGTGGACGTGCACTCCGTTACCCGTAACGTCTGCCACACTTTGCGCCTCAGTAAACTTTGTTCAAGTCCTTAGTGTTAGCAAGTTGGTTCCTTGAAACCACTTTCTTCAAGCCTTTTCTTAAATCTTTTCTTGCAGTCTTTTCCCGCTGTTTGTATGGATGTGATGAGCATAGTCTCGAGGAGCCACACTGAAAGGACACAGGCGGATTCTTATAAGGTTCCGAAATTTTTGGTAGACTAGAAGCTCCAGGAAGCGGAGAGCTCCTCTTGCGCGAGCGCGTGCTCCGCTCTCGAAGAGGAAACGGGTTCAGAAAGCTTTATTCTTGCAAGCTCTTCACAGATCTTATTCAAATTTTACCCATCTCAAATTCTCAAAGATGATCTCAAGGATTCATGTTTGAAATTTGACTCCATCATGTACCGTGTATCATCGAGCGCATGGAAGGAAACGCGGAACGAATTTTAGCCAAGCTCGAGAAAATTCCGTTATGAAAATTCAACAATTCAGCTCAGTCTCCGCTCATCCTGACAGCTCCAGAAAACACGTGACACGATGGACGCACCCAATATGAAGGTTAAAAGGGGTCGGTATAGGCTCACGATGTTCCATTATTCTCCTCCTTCAAAGCCGACCATATCCCCCATCTTTGCACATACAATATCAGCAAGTGACGTCTTCCTTCCTGGCATCCAACAATGTTACCTCGAAAGACTACCCGCGTATGCTTGGCCATATGGTTCATCGCTTCATTCAGAGCCGAGATCAAAGAGTACGCGGTTCCATCTCCGTTACCTTTATTTAGTTTTTTTTTCCGCGGGATGGGTACTGACAAGCTTCCATATGACCTTTTTGAAGTGGTCTCGAACGTATGTGGTATCGTGGTTCAGTGCCTTCGAGGCCTGAAGCTGGGTTGAAGAAGACACGATCACCTAATTTTTTGCAAGGGCTGCTTAATGGAGTCCCGAACTACGACACTTGCGCCCCTCCTGATGGACCCATCCCTTCTTCGATGCCGGGCGATGCACCTTTTGTCAGTATCGGCGCATTTTCACCTTGCGACAGATCTGACTCGCACCCAGCGCGCAAGACATGATTCACTGAGATACAATTGTACATTGACGATCTAGTCACAAGGGCAAAAATCTTACGAACGTGCCATAACCTGTCCACGGGGGATTCAAAACCTACCAAGAGGTAAGGCACTCCGACTTCCTTTGGCAGTTTGAGATAAATCCGCTGAAAACCTTTTTAGGAGTCGTCTTGCTGGTTCCATGCACAAGTGAGTCGACGAGTTTCTTTCAAAATGTGAAGTATGTTCAAGAATTCAATGTCTCCTCCAACTTTCTAGGTGGCAATGCGGCAGAAGTGTTTTCTAAGGTAGATCGACCCGAGTCTCCAATTCGACTTAGACGAGCAAGTTGAACTGTGATGTGTTTTATTGCTAGACTCCATACCTCACACAGCTGCCAGAAGACGGTTTTGACGTGTGTTGGATGAATCTGCCGTGTATGCAATGCTGTTTCGCTTACGCCCTGTGAGCCCTATGATTTTCGGTTAGCTCACGATCATTCTGCATGCGTCAGTTCATGGTCTAGGGGACATGCAGCTTTCGGGCGAGTTCGTGGCGTACGCTGTCAGCTACCTCGCCGGCTTATCATCTGGGGGCAAGATAAATGTTGTGACCTATAGTCAAGGCGGCGCAAACGTTGGCAGACCTTTTTCGTGTTCTCAATTTACTATCAGCCTTACTGACCATTTGACTGATTCACAGGCTCAGTGGGCTATCAGTCAGTCAATCCTTCCGAAATTTCTCCGCAGTACCAGTATCACGTCCTAACGTTCCGCACTGTTTCAATTTAGCTTTTTGGCCATCTATCCAAAATCAAATCATCAATCTCGTGACGATCGCTGCACCACACAGAGGAACCGGCTTCACGGGTCCCATGTGCAAAGCTTTAAATTTGATTGGAGGATGTTCGACTTCGATCTTGCAGATGACTAAGGTAAATTACTTTTAGAGAGAAAAGTCCACAAAATGCTCAGATCTAAGGAGACTCTTCCTTTTGAATGTCATCAGAACTCTCGATACATGAATGCAGTGTTCAGAAGGTCTGTCGAAAAGGGCGGACCGGAGGCTTTAGTTCCAACCACTTCGATTTATACGTTTGGCGATCAGTTAGTTTTTCCTCAGGCGTCGAACACCAACGTGAGTACCTATACGCCAAATGGTTGCTATCCAACCAACTCGTGTCAACGTTTTTGCAACCTCATTGAACGTATTTAGGGGGTCTCTTATCTATCCGGAGCTTCGAATGTCGCCATTCAAGAAGCATGCGGGAGAAGGCATATCATAGATCACTTGTACGCGTTTGTCTGTGTATCTCTTGAATCAAGTGACAAGGGGGTTTACTAATCGAATATATGTCTTTTGAACCGTCAAGTGGTATTGTCTTTGACATGGCTACGTATGGTTTGGTCTACGATGCCTTGAGTCACGGTCGACCCACCAGTCTAGAAACCTTTGATCGTAAGTGAAGTGAGTGATCATGCAACGATCCCTAGTGCTGAATTCACATTGTTCACATTATCAATAACAGAAAAGTATTGCAGAGCACATCGTACGTTGAGCCTTTTCGAATTATTGAACAGGCGGATCAAGCAGGCGAATTCTGATGAAGATCTTCATGCAATCAGATAAAAACCTTTTGAAAACATCGCTTAAGCTTCCTTCACATGTTCAGTTATTGTGGCGAGGCCTAGTGGGCGGCGCCATGGATCGTCTCGATAAGATGAAGAAAGTCATCACCTTCTCAGTAAGCCCAACTTTTTCTCAAATGGGAAGGACAACAGTGTATCAACTTATCAGCACTTTCATCTCAGGGCTTGCCTAGTGAACCACTGTTGATGGTAAGTCCTCCTGCATCTATATCTTATCACCACTGTTTGTCTTCTGATCACTCTCTACACGTCCAGTCCTATGTGTGTGAAAATGGACATGCGCCTCAGAGCCACTGTTCCACTACAGGCTTCTGTCAGATGAGGTATAATGAGACTTCCACGGAAAAATCTGGAGAGATGAGCGACACCGCTCGCGCTGATCCCACTCAAATCATCCTATCCTGATGTCCTGGATTGATAAAGCTTGTCAGCCAGGCTGCTGACACTGGCTACTTACAAACCTTCCGCAGACAACCAGCTCTGCATCAGTTCTTGTTCCTTCATCTCACATTCCTTTGTTGCTATCTTGTTTGTTTTATTAAGCTCCGATCAGCGCAGTCGCGTCATTAACTGTGAAACACGAGCCCGATATATGCGCTCTTTAAACCTATATCTGCCAAAAGTATCGTGTATATAACGGGAGAATACTTGTCTCTACTGTTGTTTCCTCCCTCAACATTCTTTATCAATTTACATCCCACCTTGCAACATCCGTCCCTTCTTTCTCATTACTCCTATGTTTCAAGGCCTTCGGACCATGTACTCACGTCATCGTGATTCTCTCCAGGTCTGCTTATTGTTCATAATTAGCTTTACTGATTTTTGTTGCTCATAGGAATTTACACACAAGCATTCTTGCATCTTTTACTTGCGACCTTCCAACAAGTGCCTTATTCTCTCCACCACTCATGTGATACAAGGCCTTTATACCCTATACACATACCATCGCGACCATCTCTAGCAACTGCTGTGTTTCACCCCAAGCATGGATTTACAAAGACAGCGTCAAATTTTAGACCGCTTCCCGATAGCTGAGATCAAGACATTGAAATTCACTGAATCATCCGAGTTGTTGTGACAAACTTATTGAACTGCTTGAATGCCTGATCATCTAGATAATTCTGCATTTATGTTTTTGAAGATGATTGGTGTACATGTTGAGTCTTTGAGTACATACATATGTCAATCTTCTGGTACACAACCGCATGATACACTACTGGAGTCAACTTCTTGCAAGAATTGACAAATCTGTACTCATGGAGCTGGAGCCATATAGCAACCCATCTGAACTTCCTGTCTCAAGGGCGAACTGAAGCCAATCAACGTAAATGTTGGCGGCACCAAAGCCCGAAAATATTCGAATTCGGAATTGATCCCCATACAACTGGATTCATCACATCTTGTCAAAAACAAATATCATCACATTTCTCTTTTTACAACAAAAAGTCACATTATATGCCTGTCTGCGAGCACATTCTTATTTCATTTTCATGGTCTCTTAAAATGTGAAGTCACTACACAGTTTGCGATGTACTAGGAAAACACATCTGATGCCTGTGCCAGTTTTCTATAATTTTCTATGCCCCTCATTGCCTGATCAAAATCAACAGCTTCCTAGTTGTCGATCTTCATTTTCATTTTTCGTTTCTCGATCTGAGCTCTTCTACAATTGTGTGGCAAAATCATGACCATCTAATTCGATGCCATACGATTCTAGTTCTCCTTGTTCAACAACACGAACATCCTGACTTTTTTTTGGTGAACCCCGAACTGGACTACTCACATTTTCGCACTGATTTTTTCGAGAAATATAAAATAGACTTGACCACAAAGATGAGGGTTGTTGCGCCAGTTGGAAACGGCCCAGTCAGTATGCCACACGATGTTCGTTAACAGTTTATAGTGAATGCGTGTTAGGAAATTCAGAATTTACATTTACTCACCGTACCCAGTGACGTTCGGGGTAATGAAGACGCACAATGCAGTGATCAGAAGTATCATTGTGGCAATCAAAAGAGAGGCTCAGCTCTACCGCTCTCCATCCAACGTTGAACGTCCCAATCTCAACACCATTTTGACAAGCATTTGATTACGGTCGGGTTGGATTTTTGGAAGAGTTATCAACATACAAAGGGTGGTCAATGTGAAATGCAACTTTAAGAGGAGCAGATGAACAGAAAAGCAAGACATTTGGTGTTGAAATGTGATCAAAGGCAAGGGGAGTTTGCAATCACTCAGCCTAGGAAAACGAAAACTTTTCAGTGCTGGGTGGATCCTCAGCACTTCCAATGCTTATATTCTCTTCTCATCAAGTTAAACTCTTGCTATTCATCGCCTATACATAAATCCGCCACACAAATTCTAGATCTCTATTGATCATCACAACCTCATTCTCCTTCAGCTCCAAGAACGACCAAACCAAGAGATCATCAATCCCAAGGACATCATGACATCATCCCAAACTACCAATCAATCCGTCGAAGAAAACACCGGCACCATCCGAATAAATCCAAACTTCTCAACCGCCACGGGTGGCATCAATATGGAGTTTCTTTTGAGGAAGGGACGTGTACTACAACCAAATGCCAGAGTCACCGTCCAAGAAATTGTACGCCGTTTTGAAGAGCAATATGAAATGGAAAGGATCGAGAAATTATCAAAAGAAGAAGCTATCTTCTTGAGAATTCTCATGGAAGGTGTGACCGAACCAAAATCAAATGAAGAAGTAGAACAACTTGAACCTCCAGCTCCCGCTAGCACTCAAACTTCTCCTGAACCACAGCGGATTCGCAAATTCAATAAGTTTTCAGGAATTTGTTTATGTATATAGTATACCACGAATTCTTGGTGATAATTAAGACTGACCTAGTTCACTCAGACCTACTATGGGATCCTCCATTTGATAAAGTTTTAAAGGTGATAGAAGGGAGTGCAAGAATTGTAAATATCAGTCACACTGTAATATTATCTAGGGTTTCTTTCTTATCACTCCACAGATTTTTGGTTGACGTGCTGAATTTTTCATCTTAACATATTTATGTAAATTACATAGCTTGAACTGTTGTGAAGGGTTGTGTCGTTGTTTCCGAGTGGCTGTGCTAGACACAATCACAAGTTTCTTTGTTCATGTAAAAATATCATCGCCTGCCTGCTTGCAACTTCATTCTCATTTTCCTTTGGTGCGAAATCGATCTGCGAGTCCGAAGTGGTATGCGAGTGAAGACACGTTTGTGTCATTTTCTTTGTTCCTCATTGCGCAACACCGTGTCCAATTACTGTCCAGCTTGACACATCCCCGACCTAACGGGGCACAGCGGGGTGGTTTTGTTAGTATTGTTGATCTTGCTCTTCGTTTCTCCTGGGCTCGTCTTCCTCGCTATGGCCACATACTGATCATCTCATAAATTAGGCGGCGTGCATTACTCAGAGTCATGTAGTGCACACCGGCCGCAGTCACTGTGTACGCGTATGCACTGTGTCCAGGTTCCGAGAGATTCGTTGCAAATTTGCTGGGGGTCTGGAAAGGTCTGAGTGCTAGTTAGAGGTTCAAGTTGGTCTACTTTTTCATTTGATTTTGATTCGGTCACACCTTCCATGAGAATTCTCAAGAAGATAGCTTCTTCTTTTGATAATTTCTCGATCCTTTCCATTTCATATTGCTCTTCAAAACGGCGTACAATTTCTTGGACGGTGAGTCTAACATCTGGTATGTACATGTCTCTTCCTCGAGAAGAAACTGCTCAGAATCCTTGATGGAACCTGAGGTGGTCTTGGAAACTAGATGTATTCGGATGGTGTCGTTGTTTTCTTCAGTGGGTTGGCTGGTGATTTGGGATGGTGGCATGAGGTCCTTAGGCTCGATAAACTCTTGCTTTGTTTCTTTTGGTACCTGAAGTAAAATAAGATTGCGATGGTTGATGTGGATTTAGAAATTGAGTGACGAAGTTATGTATGGCTGATGATGGATAGCACTTTCAATATCCGAATCCCTTTTAACATCAACACACAAGAAAAGCATACAAATCGGCAAAAGTCGCATTTGGCAAATGCTTTTCTGCTCCTCAACACTGTGATTCCTGTTACGGTAAGAGTGCAGGAGAAGTACAAAGTACGAATAAGGAAACAAGAGGTACAATTGTGAGTCGACAAGGATTTGTCGAGATACATACAAGCAGGTCTGAAGTGGAGGTGAGTTGACCGAGTCCGGTACTGAAGGATTCGGCCTACAAGTTATGTCGGGCAAGTGATCAGGACGGATTTGGATGAGATCTGTTCCGATAAGGAAAAAGTTTAAGAACAAAAGAAATGACGAGATGAATCTTTTGTTTGTACTTCGAAATGCATCATGATGATCACAAATGCAACGTCAAACAAACTACCATCTTATTGCATCATTAAACTCATGGTGAATCGGACGTTATCTTCGTACTACCATACTTATTTGCCTTCGGCATCTTGATCGCAAAAGCAAATGCATTATTGACGGGGTAGGAGACCTTTACACTGTGTCTTCTCCAATGAAATTAATCAATCGGTGTAAAATCACTTCCGTTCTGAACTCAAAACATACAGGATCTCCTTCAGCATCCTAGCAACATTTTCCAACTAGATCATCATAAACAACACAAGCTCTATCATAGATTAGTAACGTGTTGACTAATCATACTGGCAGGAGTGAGTGTAAATCACGGGTGTAAAATTGCCCCGTTTAACTCCAAAGTGTGGATCACAACACCGCCACAAAGTCATCAATAAATCCTGTCATGAACCCTAAGATCATTAGAATTTCTCACTTCTTCTCTGAACAAAAACATGTAGGATGTCCTTCATAACAATGATTTTCAGGATCATCATAAACTAAAGAAACCAATGTGGTTTTTAAAATCCACCAATTGTACTGGAAAAAGTCAGTGTTTACAAACCATTGGTGTAAAATTGCCCCTTCCTTTAGCTACTTACCTCTTGGGAGATTTGAATCCCATGAAACCAAGTACACCTCAATTGCATGTCTATCATTCCTTCAATTGAGTCAAATTTAAAGATTCTTCGAGAAAGGAAACTCCCAAAAGCGCAATCACCCCCCCAAAAAAATGCATGACCAGGTGATAAACTCCAAAGTAAGGATCACAAGACCGGCACCAAGTTATCTCAAAGCGAAAGCAACCCATTAGGAAGATTGATCCAAAGATTCATGAGGTTTTGATACCTAGGTCTTCCAATATTAAAATCGCGGCTTTTTCCCCGACCATGAGTGCGGTGCTATTGGTGTTGGCTCCTACGTTACCTGGACATATACTCAAATCGGCAACCTTCAAGTGGCGAGTCCCGTAAACGTTTAAGCGAGAATCTACTACACCACCTGATTCCCTTGGTTTCATTGCCGATGTACCTAGTGGGTGCCATGTAGTCTAACAAACCCAGTTGTTGTATTGTTGCACGCCCAAAAAGACACATCAACAAAACTATCAATTGTAGAGTACGAAACAAATTCATCAATTGTGAATCAGCGTGACATACTTGGACAGTATTTCGAACGTGATCTTCAATCGCTTTATCATCTTCCTCAGAATAAACGATATCTCGGATTTCTTGACTTGTTGCTCCATCTTTTGCGCCAGGGTGATTTGTTTGGTTCAAGGAAGTGTCACAAGATGCAGTTGAATTGGGAGCGAACTTGGGATGACCCGATTCTACTTCTCCTCGATAAGAAGGTAATCTACGAGACCATTCTCTTCCCTTTTTGTACATCCATACATGTGGAGAGAGATCGGCGGGCCTGTAAAAGATAAATTTTGATCGTTTAAACTTGTTTCCCTTCACAAAGGATGATGATACGGTTGAGAATGTCTTACGATGATAGAAATCTTGGATCAAAATCTGGTGGTGAATCAAGATCATCAAGTGAGGTGATGTTTACGTACCCCTTACTAAGTGGGTATGCTAGATAAGCAAAAGTGCTGAAGCTGGTGGTAGGAGTTCAAGTCATCAAAAACTAGTTACATCATCTTTTGCACAGTTATCTGATTCAAACATACTATTTTCCTGTAGGCACTTCTAGCGGGTCTCCTTTATAGAAATTAACCATTCCTGTTACCACAACAGGCTATTGCATCTTTCATCAGCCAAGTCCTTTTCTCAAACAGTGATTGAAAGGGTGAGGAAATCTTCACTTTGTCTGAAGCATTAGCAAACTTCTCTGTCCAAGCTTGTTGGAAGTCAGGTCCTAGACTTTTCAGCTCTTCTGCATCAGGTCTCAATTTTGCGCTAACATCAAGCCAGCTTGAAGATAATAGGACAGCTGAGTCAATCTAGAAAGTTAAAAATTCTCCCTCTTTTGACAAGCCATCAAACTCACTTGCCGGCCATACCCCCCTCGCCTCTCGTGTACTCATCTTCCCAACGTGCCCACGTTGAGGGTTCAGCCCTGATTAGCTCGTCCAGGGTTTCCGTCTCGTCTGATGCTTTATAAGGAATGAAGACACACTGATGATCTTGATAATTTTGACCAACACCTGGAAGATCAGATACAACATTTTGAACGCCAAGATCCTCGAGAAATTCTTTTGATCCAACTCCAGATCTTTGTAAGATTTGGGGAGATGCGAAAGTTCCTGCCGAGATCACCACCAGCTTTCTAGCTGTAATTGATTGAGAATAAGAACCCGTCGGATCTCCTGGTATATCGGTCAAACATTCGACGCCTACGGCCATGTCATTCCTGCAAACTCAAAAACAATCTGGTCAGCAAGAAGGAGACTTCAAACTTTTCTTGAAGTAGGAGGTACTCAACTCAAATAACACCTTCTTGACTCTGGTATGTAATAAAAGCTGCAAATTAGAATTTTCTTGCATTGCAGGATGTAAGAATCCATGAGCTGCATCTGATCTACGGCCTGTGATAGGGCATATCCACTATTTTGAGATCAAAGTCCGTACCATGATATCAGTGCTGATCACCAACCGAAGGGCCAAGCGTTGATCTGAAATACCTTGTCCCACAGTTGTACGCCATGACCTGACTTGAAGTCTACAGTGCAAAATGAAAACATAAAACTTGATGACGACGTATTCCAACGCATCAAAACAAAGAAGCTGACCCTGCACATCCACTCGTTGTGGAATCCCACTGTAATCACACAATACTTTTTGGAACTCTTCTCCTAATGTTCCTGCCTGCTTCCTAGAAATGCGCAAAGGGCCTTCGAACCCATGGACGGGATGGGGGTCATCACTTTGTGTATGGTAGGTTTCGGTCTGGAGTTGCTTGGAATCAGAACAACACATTCCATTGATTGTTTGATATCAAAGAAAGCTGTTTGTATTACCTTCATCATCAATGGTATCACGTCTTTGGCAGACCATCCAGGTTGGTTCCAATCATCATAATCTGAACTGCTTCCTCTAGTGTAGACCATAAAGCTTATGAAGAAACCGAACACGGAATACAATGCATTTCAGCCTCATAAAATTTTTGAAGAACAGCAAAGGCTTTTCAATGTCACGATTCTTCCTAATCAAACACCACTTACTTGACACTACTTCCACCACCTAGTATCTTTGCAGTTGGAACAATAGGCGCACGGCCGTTCAAATGCTCACTTTTTCTTCCAAGATGAAAGAAAGCGGTATCGCTGTTCGGAGCGATATGAGAAAGATACATAGCTGGTTTCATGACTTGTGGATTGTTGAGATTGTTCATTCCAGCTTCAATAACAAGAATTTCAAGTGAAGGGTCTGCTCTTGATAATCTACCTGCTATCACTGATCCTGCCGAACCTATCGCAAGAAGAAGACAAAAAATTATGTACGAAGTGTAAATTATATAATCATCACATACTCACCTCCACCACAGATAATTATGTCTACCTCTTTATCAAAAACGGACATTTTCATGCACTAGAATTCTGGTTAACTTTGATGAAATTTGATTGAAGACAAGCTGGATCAGAATTTAGAGGGACCTTGAAACTAAAGGACGCGGATATGAAGATAAAAGCGTAAACCTGTACAGACAGGTTTTGGATAAGTTTTGCATGCACTCAAAGACTGTTACAAAGAATTGAAAAGGGCGGAGGATGTCGACACCTTACCTGCGAGTAAGCAGGAAAATTGAGAAGGCTGGTAGGGAGGTCTATCTGCAATGCGAAAGATAAAGTGAAAGAAACAAAAAGTGAAAGCGCTCACTTCAAGTATCCAAGTTGCGCACGATGAGAGAGGAACAAGAAGCTCGAGGGACACGAAGTATCTATACGAAAAAGAAACACGCGCGCAATTTATCACTTAGAAGCAAGGGGTAAACAATCCGACGGTCTCAACACACAACACATTCGAGACAACTTTGGAAATTGGCACGCAATATAGTCGATTCCCTCGAAACCCATATCCCTCCAATCTCATATATACTTTCCCTAACCTGACACTGGGTGGATGAAGTATTTTTCTGGAGTGAAAAATGATTACATTTAATGCAAAAACAATCAACAATGCAAAAGGATGCTTCATTCACCCAGTGTGAACACTCAAATCTTGCATCAATTGAATGATCACCATAGCAGAAGTTGGAGTGAGCAAGGCCAGTTTCAACTTTCGATCACCACACATCAACTTTTGGCTGACAATGTAAAGGTCGGACCAACGGGTATTGCTCTAAAAAATCGATGCCGAGCCACAAAACTCGCCCAATCTAAAAGCCGAGAATACTGATGGAGTCCTGGGATTGATAGCAATCCAAATATCTTATTTAAAATTGAATATTCAAACTTCTTGTTTTACTTGGGTTCTACAACATAAGTAATTATTGTCTTGAAGTGGGATTCTTAGTAGATATCCGGTCCGGCATTTTACGCTTCTCGGCACTAGCGACTATACCGTGATAAACCGAGAAGTCGGGATGGTGTTCAAAATGCAGACACACCGGGGCCGAGTATCGGATCGTCAATGTCATTTATCAATCTGAAATCGATCATCCACAAAATACATACGAAAACTCAAACCCTCAACCTCAAAAGCTTTCATTATCAACTTGATTTTTTGAATCACAATTCCCCTCAACATAAGAAGATGTCAAATCGCGAAACCACCATCGAGGACGATATTTCACTTGGACAATTACTTGATAGAGCTACTAAAGCATACGAAGAAGTACAAGTAGCACCATCACCAAATGATAATGATATCCAGGTATGAGCCTTTCCACCCCGAAGTTGTCAAGAAAAGAATGAAGCTTAGTCCGTTTTTTTGTTTGGTTGGAATACAGTCCAAGATTTTATGTAGTATATCAGATTTAAAACTATGTGATAAGCTAATCAAAAGACTAGGAATTTTATCATCGAATGAAACAGTAGAAGATATAACCACCAAAGATATCAAATGTTTAACTGTGAATGGTTTGATAGGAATGTTAATAATTTTAAGAAAAACTAATGGAGGTACTCAACGTAAAACATTTCTTGAACTTGCTAAAGTGGGTCTCAAACAATCTTCTTGTTATTTGCATAATCACTGATGTTTTTTGGACCAAGAATCATTTGTTAGAATTTATTGGACAAATCGAATCTTATGAAGTGATCCAATCGAATGAAAGAACAAAATATCAAGGTCCATCTTCAACCATCAAAAACCAAGCCATAAGAAGAGAAGGAAAGATTACCCAATATAAATTAGAAAAAGAATTACAATTCAAATTAAATGAATATAAGACCCGAAGAATCGAAAGGAGTCAACAAAACCTTCATTCCACAACTAACAAATCAACACGAAATTTAGATGATGATGATGAAGAAGAAGAAGAAGGAGAAAGAGAAGTTTATTTAACTTGGTTGAAATTTCTTTACCTAAAATCGTATCAAGAAATCAATAGTATAGAACAAGAACTAGATTTATTAGGTACAAGTTCACAAATGGAAAACTTACCGAAATCCAAAACAACAAGCTCAGAAGAAGAAGATTTAAGTTGGAGGTTAGACAAATTATCCACAAAGTCAGGACCCTTAATCGGACCTACGGGAAAGGTTTTACGACCATTTACGATCCTACCATCATCTAAATCATTCACATCTGCCACCGATCGGATCCGATTAAAATCAGAAGTGTTCCGACCTGATTGGAATTTACCAACAATGACAATAGACGAGTACCTAGACGAACAAGAATCGATGGGAAACTTCTTGAAAGGAGGTGGGCCTGGTCAAGCTGAACAGGAAACTGATGGGGAACGTGTTAAAAGAGAAGCTGAGGATGATAATATGAATGGAGAAGAAATGGCTGAGGGGCTTAGGAAGAAGGCCATCGAATGGGATGAGTTTACTGATACACATAGGAAAGGTGAAGGAAATATGATGAATAGAGGGTGATTGTTGAAGGCTTATGTATATAGATATTTGTTTGTGTTTGATGTTGTTGAGATTTATATAATTTAGAAGAATTCAAATCGTTGTCCTTTGTAAAAATAAATGTTTTTTTGACATCAATATATACTATATTTGAAAAATTGACCAAATCTTAATCAAGTTCATGATTTCTTTGAGTGAACTGATGGAAAGGCTTCTTGGATAATTTTGGTTATATGTATTTGAGAAGTCATTGATGAGCATTTACTTTGGAAGAGTTCACCAAATGAACTGTTGATTGATCCTGATATGTAAATAAAGGGTCCGGGTGTCCTGGATTCATGGTGACTTGCTTTGAAGTGTCAGCTGGGATGTCAGCTGAAATGAGAACGCTTTAGAAGCATTTTCGATTGAAATATGCTTTTAAGAAGTGGGATGTACATAGTGTGGTGTTCCGTGAGTTTGACATCGATCGATTGGTTTGGGCCTTGGCTTGATTACCAAACTGGTCAACTCTTCCTGTTTACCAACTCAACCTCAACCCTCCTCAACCTTAATCCAACAACTTCATCGCCATTCACTTGATCCTTCACTCAAGACTATCATCGAGAAATACGTTGGAAACAAGCTAACAGTTCTTCTCAATCACTCAAGACACTTCGTTCTTGGAGGATGTATTACGTCAGTACAAAACCTAACTTATCACCGATCAAGCCAGACAATCTCCAAACTAATTATCAATACCTCGCCTTTGTATGGAAATATAGAATCTTAAAGCATTGATCAAAGCTATCAGAGCCACCAAAACTTTAGCAGATGAGCGATCAGTAATCCAAAAAGAAAGTGCAGCTATTCGAACTAGTTTTAAAGAAGAAGAAACGGCTTATAGGTATAATAATGTAAGGTTCATTCTTCATAAAGACTGAATTCTCTTTACTTTTGTAACGGTTTGGATTCCTTGGACTGATTGTTTTGTGGTCGGTTTCTTTGGGGTTTTCTAGGTGGCTAAATTATTGTATATTCATATGTTAGGACATCCTGCTCATTTTGGTCAAATCGAGTGTCTTAAACTTGTTGCTCAACCAAGGTTAGAATCACAACTAAAACCAACTCACAGGATTTAGTTTCTCATGTGTCTTTTGGGATCAGATTTGCCGATAAGAGACTCGGGTATCTTGGGATCATGCTTTTATTAGATGAAAGTCAAGAAGTTTTAACATTAGTAACTAATAGTTTGAAAAAGTAAGTAACGTGATTTGAATTTTCAACTTACTCATTATTTGATTGATGGAAAACTTACTTTGATCTTCTGTTTTTGTTTCCATGTTCTTGATTGGGAATTGATTTTTGGTCGTGATTGTGATTCGAAAAGTGATATGAATCATTCCAATATGTATGTAGTAGGACTTGCGCTTTGTACGTTTGCGAATATCAGTTCAGAAGTACGAATCTCTCTTTTGAACAACTTCTCTTTTATTCCGATCAAACTGATTTCTAAACTATTAAAATTGATTACCAAAAACCACTTTCTTTTTTAAAGGAAATGTCAAGGGATTTAGCCAATGAGGTAGAAAAACTTATAGGAAGTAGTAATACCTATATACGAAAAAAGGTTGATATTCCTAGTTCATACACCATTTGAAAATCATCAAACTGATTTTATCTTATCTTTTGTAATCATTAGGCAGCACTTTGTGCAATGAGGATTATCAAGAAAGTGCCTGAATTACTAGACCATTTTGTAGCAAAAGCTACCTCTCTTTTATCTGATCGAAACCACGGTGTCTTGCTCTGTGGAGTCACCCTTGTGACAGATATGTGCGTCATGGATAGTGATGCCCTGAAAACGTTTCGTAAAGTGAGTCTAATCTTCTGAATCATTTGCTGAATCAAATCATTTCAAAGCTCATCTTTGTTTTCTTCCTATGAAGGCTGTACCTTTACTCGTACGGCATCTGAAGGCATTGGTCACAACTGGTTATTCACCGGAACATGATGTTTCAGGTATCACTGATCCTTTCTTACAAGTAAAGATCTTGAGATTATTGAGAGTATTAGGCAAAGGTGATGTGCATGCTAGTGAGACGATGAATGATATATTGGCCCAGGTAAGAAATTTATTTCTGTCGGCGTGTATTTTCAGTCGAGTTGGTCAACTTATCTGAATATCAATTTGGGACTCGATTTTACCTAGGTGGCTACAAATACAGAATCGGCAAAGAATGTCGGAAATTCGATTTTGTACGAAGCTGTCCTGACTATCTTGGATATTGAAGCTGAATCTGGTCTAAGAGTTATGGCTATCAATATTTTGGGTAAATTCTTGGGTAACCGAGATAACAATATCAGGTCAGTTTTTTTTCTTTTTTGACTGAACCACGCCCCTTTCAGTTTCTGATATGATCTATTTGAATGATTTGAAAACATTCCAACAAAAGATATGTGGCTTTGCATACTTTAAACAAAGTAGTTGGGATTGATACAAATGCAGTCCAACGACATCGAACGATCATCTTGGATTGTTTAAGAGATGGAGATATTTCGATCAGAAGAAGAGCATTAGAACTGTCGTATGCATTGGTCAATGAACAAAACGTTCGAGTGATGATTCGAGAGTTATTGGCTTTCTTGGAAGTGGCGGATAATGAATTTAAACTCGGGATGACCACGCAGATTTGTTTGGCTGCTGAACGGTTTGCTCCTAATAAACGGTGGCATATTGATACTATGTTGAGAGTCTTGAAATTGGTAAGTCTTGGGATCCTTTCGAAACTTCTCGAGGGTTTGCATTCAATTCTGAGATGCGACTCTTTTGATTGGGGTTTTATTCAGGCTGGAAACTATGTTCGAGAAGAAGTTTTATCTGCATTTGTTAGATTGATTTGTCATACACCTGAATTACAAGCTTATACAACTCAAAAGTTGTATTTAGCTTTAAGACAAGATGTTTCACAAGAATCTTTAACCTTGGCTGGTCTTTGGGTCATTGGTGAATTTGGTGAAGTTATTCTTAGAAGTCATGGTGGTGGTGTAAACCTTGAATCTGAAGAACTTGTACAAGAGGTATGTTTTGAATATTTGACGTTGGTATACTTTTTCTAGGTTGTTGAAAATACTGATTTTTTGATTGGTTCGAAGGTGAAAGAAACCGATATAGTCGAACTAATCGATCTGGTACTCCTCTCACCATACGTAAATCAACTAATCCGACAATTTGCCTTGACAGCTTTAGCGAAATTCTCATCCCGACTTTCACCATCAGCATTTTCACAACAAACAATCAATCAAATCCTTTCAAGATATATGTCTTCGTCTGAATTAGAAATTCAACAAAGGGCTGTAGAGTTTAGTCAACTACTTGGAATGGCAGAAATCAAAACTGGGGTTTTGGAACGGATGCCGCCACCTGAACTTAAGGCTTCGGTTATGGGAACTGTTAGTGAGAAAAGAGCAGTTGGATCAACAAGGGCTGACAAAGATGTAAGTGAAGTTTTGCACGAGAAAATCTCAAAGTGATTCATTACCGATGGGTTGGGTTTTGTGTTTGTTTTGGAAAAGTCATTGGTCGATCTTATGGGAGATGAGAGTACTAACACAAATCAAGGCAATGATAACACACCAGCTGTAGTATCAACTCAAACTACACAAGACCTGTTAGCGGATATTTTCGGAGGAGGAGACACAGGCATGACCACGACCAATAACCAGGGCCCCCCTAAATCATCAGTAAACGATATTCTTGGTCTTTTCAATTCAACGTCTCCACCCCCAACAACAACAGCGATTCCACAACAATCGATGGGATCCTTATTTGATGAAGACGTGATGGGCGGTTCGATGGTGATGGAAACACCGCCGGCGCCTCCTAGTTTTGTGGCGTATGATCGGAATGGGTTGAAAGTTTCACTGTTACCTTCTAAAGATCCAACGGCTAAGAACGTTTTGAAAATCACCGCTCAGTTTGTGACGACGGGAATTGAACCTATTATGGGAGTTAACTTTCAAGCTGCTGTACCTAAAGTTGAGTTTCTTTATGGAGAATGATATTGCTTCTTTTTTTTGGGGGGGGGAAGGGTGAATTGGAATTGATCTTTTTGGACGGTTATTTTTAGACTCAGAGGTTACAGATGCTTTCGATTTCTAATTCGGATATTATGCCAGGAGTAGTAGAAACTCAACAATTAAGAATCATGTATCCAGAAGGAGTAAGTCTTTTTTCTTCACGAAATCATAAAGTGTTTTGTTTTGATGATTGATGATTTGTGTGTGTGTTGGGGGGGTTATGATAGGCTGCTATTAGATTAAGAATTAGGATTGGATTTAATTCTGGAGGTGAAACTAAACAAGATCAAACTGATTTTAGTTTTCCTGTATCTATTACTCAATGAAAAAAATCAGTAAGAAAATAAAGATAAAATTAGGTAATAGAGAATGAATGAATGAATGTTTTTTTCTGGATAGATATTATGCATGTGATTGTGATTTTAGAAAAAATCAAATGGTTTTGTGTTTTTCTCTTTTGGTTTTTAATTGATGATTTTTGTTTGAATATATATACATATCAATGAAGTTTGTTTGGTGGTTTTTTTTTGATTGTTCATTTTGGTTGTGTATAGGAAGGAAAGATTTGGAAAGTGAGATGATAGTAAGATCCTTGAGGTTACCAATCCCTAGTAGAATCAAAATCCATTGATTTGTCTTTCACCACTTCCCACTACCAATTTTTCTAGCTCTTGATCATATCTTGACTTTATATATTGGCAACAGGTTCTATCACTATGCTAAATTGAACATTAACCACTGAGTTTAGAAAATTGAGCAAACATAGAAAATTATAGGGTAGCTGGGAGGGGTCAGAAAAATATGGAAAAAAAGTGTTTGTCCATTTGTTGCATTCCGATCATCTGACATTTTTTTTTTCAAATTTTCACCACCAGAATGCAAATCATGTCAGAAACCCAATTTTGGTCCAAAACTGGCAGACAGGGAGACAGTGAGCTTGCAAGACCAACAACAAAATTATTAATGTTGCTCCAACACATGTAGGTTCTTGACATTCTGAATGCCACATTCTGTCTATACAGCTTGGATGCACAGAGCAGTTGTGTGTCT
>MWRL01018108.1:0-15504 GCA_002157085.1 Melampsora occidentalis | reverse complement strand
ATTGATACTGCATTTTTCTGCATTAATGCATCATTTTTTCTGCATTAAGACAGCATTTTTATTCATTTTAGACATGAAATGCAATCATTTTGCATAGTGGAAAAATACTTTATGTCTGCAGTGTTAATAGTTGCGCTTTAAAACCTCCTGCCACTCACAAGCTAATAAATTATCTGAATCTTGATCTCGCCTCTAGATCAACATGGTCAATCACATGAAAGCCCTCTTCACCGTCGCGATCACTTTGCTAGCCTCTATCGCATTCGCTCAAGCAGACACGTACACCTGTAGTCAGGCGTGGAACATCAAAGGATCCTCGTCCCAAGGTAGACGTCTGCACAGTTGTACAGATCGTCAAGGCCCCAAGACCTGTGAAACTTGTAAGTGATCTATAATTCTGAATTCTACAAAATGAAATGTCGTACAACACCGATTCATTTACCATCACCCTTTTCTTTAGGTTCAAATGGATATTACAAAGACCGAACGGGTACAATAAAATCGATTTTCTCCTATACAAAAAACTCTCCCACCACCATGTCGGTAGACATCGCGGGTGACGGGGTGCACACAGTCGACATCGGCCTCGTAACTCTTGCTAGTGAGTCGCCTTTCTGATTTGTGGAACTTGATCTAGAATTGATGAATTGTTGCTAAATAATGCTTCACTCTTTCTGTAGGTTGTTCGAGTTGCACTTGATCCTTACCTTATGACATGGAAGGGCGCTACACACTATGATATCTGAACAGAGATGCCGATAACTATGTATCAAAATGTGAGACTAAGACTGCAAAATTGCTAAACATGGACTCCCAAATGTGTCTGGTATTTTCAATGTAACAGATTCTTATCTTGCTCCACTGAAATAGTACCATCCATGTTCCCAACGTTGCCACACACACATACCCTCCCCATCGTAGACCTTTTATCTGCATGTAAAATCCCAATAGCTTCGAGGAAGTCTAGGCAGGGTTTTTCGAAGCGCCTCCCAGAGATATGGACCTGGAACCCCCTGTGCCTAATAATGCTATTGAGCATCACTCACAATGCTCCTCGTCGAATCATTGTCACAGTACGGGTACTGCATTCTGGTAGGATGTGGTGGGGTAGAAGGGTATCTGCCAATCATGATGCACTGAGATATGGTAAAAGATAGTTTTCCAAGAACAATTGGAAATAAAGATGCAGAAATGATGGATTGCACTGACTGCCAGAGCTGCATCTAAACACAAGCATCACATGCACAGTTGCGTGGGATCAACCGGATTCATGCCTCAATGGCGATCTTCGTATCATATCAGAAGCTGAAGTGTTAAGGTCCAGCTTGGGACTTAGTTAAATTTGAAGTGTTACATTCGAATTAACTGCAGAGGTTGAACACGTCTTCGACTTCCATAATTCTCGCCACTTGTTTCCGAAGCGGTAAGTATTTATGAGACCCTCTGAGCATAGCGTAATTGGTCTGTGATCTGGCACAGACTTGGCTCAAATCTCGAAAGTTTGATTTTTGATTACAACACACAAGCCTTCTCCGTCGAATCCAGCTGCACCACAGAAGCTATCAAGCTCTATGTATGTGGTATGCAGTGGGGCATTCAAAGAGGTAAAGAGTTTGTTTTCTTCTTTGATGTTGTAATCAAGGATATTTGATCTCAGTACTTGAACAGAGCTTGCTTTAGACGTCAGTCTCTTTGCTGAAGATTGAGATGAAGTGGTTAAAGACATGATTTGTTAGTCCGAACAACAGAATGTGAGTGGTTGTTAGTAGACAGAATGAATCCAGATACATTTTTCCTTGGATAGATTTCCAAAATTTAATTGGTAATCTGTCACCAATCTGTGATTTATTCGTGACAGTTTGAGTTAAGATCACGTGATTGTCAAGTCCTTTTGAGCCTTCTGACTTTCTTTCTTTCTTTAATCATCAAATCATCAATCTTACCTTTGATTGATACTTCTTGAGCACATCATGTCTAGCAGTAGAACTCCAACTCGATCTCAGTCTAAGAAACGTCAACTCGATCTTGAACCCCCAAGCCCTCGAAAGCGTCCTAGTCCATTGAAGAAGTCTACTAGCATCTTAACTCCAGCCAAGGAATCTTATATCAACATTATCAACGAAGATGAAACTCCAAAGCAATCACGTACGAAACGAAGCGTGGTGTTCGAATTGAATGGCGAAGCTGATTCTTCTACCGACGAGGAGGAGGATGCTGATGCTGATCTGATGGTTCAGCTAGAGGATGGTAAAAAAGTTGAACGCGGTTTTCTGAACTCGAAGAATTCTGAGGACGCCTACTTTATCGCACATAGTAAAATTCATCCAACCTCATCCAATCTATTTTCATCTCGGCCAGATTGGGAACCTTTTACAATCACCAGCTACCTCGATGCATTTGATGATATACCTGAGAAACACGATCCAAACGCTATTCGAACTTCTCATACCCAGCGCTGGCCTCAATGGCGTAAAGAGCTCGAACACGGATTTTCTTTACTCTTCCACGGTCTCGGTAGCAAGCGTGTTGCTTTGAATGTTTTTTTGGAAGAAGCTCTCGTCAACGAAGCAGGTTGGGAAGGCTTGGTGATCAATGGATTTCAGGCTGGATCACAAGTTGGTGATGTCTTGATCGGTATTGAGGAGATTGTCAATCAGATAGATGAGACTAGTGATGGATTAGGATCTGGTCGAATGAATTCATTCGAAGTTCTAGAAGCTCGTGCTCGTAAACTGTGTGCAACTCTCAACACAATCCGTACACCGATCTGTGTCTTGATCCATAATCTAGATGGACGCGGCTTTCGAAACCTCCGCGCCCAGTCTATTCTCAGCATGCTAGCTGCTCAGCCCAACATTCATTTTCTCGCGTCTATCGATCACATCCATGCGCCTTTGATCCTTCCGTCAACCCTTGCTTCTGCTCGCCCTGATACATCTGCCAGCACTGTCGGACATCTCGAAATTGGCACATGCGGTTACAACTTTCTTTATCATCGTCTTTCCACTTATCTACCCTATACGCTCGAGAGTATCTTGGAGGGTACGTTATCCGATTTACTCCCACCTACCATCTTTCCACCTACTGTCACTGGATCAAATACCTCTCGATCTGATGTGCGTCAGAATGGTCCAGCAACTTCAAAATCAATCATGCATGTCTTATCTTCCCTCACTGTCAAAGCCAAGTCATTGTTTCGGCTCTTGGCTCAACATCAGCTACAAGCTTACGAAGGTATCACATCTGCTCAACAAAACATCCTCGATCAATACTTCAAGAAAGGAATTCCTTTGGATGAGACTCCGCCAGTGGCAATGGCTAGTCGATCACTCTTTGAAATAGCTAGAACAGAATTCGTAGCATCTGTGGAAAGCCAGATGTCGGCTCTTTTGGTCGAATTCAGAGATCATGGTATCATCGCGGGTCGTACAGAGGCCCCTAGCGGACGCGACCAACGTGAGAAGGACAATGTGGAGATGGTGGAAGATGATGATGAATGGTTATGGATTGCGCTTGGGAAGGATGAGCTGAATGAGGTGATTGAAAATCTGGAAGACGTGTGAAATCTGTATGCGTTGTATCGACTCTTGTCTGTCACTCACCACTGAAACTCATGACCTGTCACTCTGAAGAAGGACCTCAATGTTGGAAGTTTGGACAGTTGGTGGGTTTTCTTTCTTAGTTACCCTCACTCGACAATATCCTTGTCAAATAGAATGAATGTAACCCGCATCTGACATTGAGTTCTTGGACCATCTAGGAGTGCCGAGGCATGTTGTTCGGGGAGAGATGTACTTAACATGAGCAATTTAGTGTTCGATGTACTTTTTAATTAGATTATCTATCGATGTTAAACGAGACACGGATTTCTGTAACATACAAAACTGAGCTCATTGCAACGCGATTCTGATGAAAATATGCGAAGTATCCAAAGTCAGAAGACTTCGATGTAAACTCGGCAGTGGTGTTCAGGTCCTTTTTCAAATCAGTTGAGTAGCCAAAGAAAGAATACGACTTGTGAGTGTAATCTGGGTATAAGGTATGTATAGATTGGCTTGTTGTAAGGGCAACAAAACTCCTGAGGGAAAAGATGTGCTTGAGATGGACTTCTTTGTGTAGGCATCACCATGATATCAATCTTGTAAATTCTGAGATGAAAGGAACAAAAAAGGAACAACCACATGTCAGCACGCGTTACACAGTCAGTGTCACTGGTCAGACTATTTTTCATTTTGAGGTGAACCCTAATACTTTTCTATCTGTAAGTCATCTGAGTTCCTCTCATGATTGTATTGAGAGATAAGACCTCACAGCTCTCACAGCATTCCTGAAATAGATTACACAAACAGAAGTAGAAGCATACATAGTTATGTGATGTGAAAATCAAAGGAGCACCCTACAAATAAATGCCCCATTCATTTTTATATAACCTTTGTAGAGTGATTCTGAGGACCCTCAATACAACTACACTTTGAACTTTATCAATTTGCATGAACTGCATTCGGTTTGTACATGGCTCAATTGGACTAATCTGTCGTCATATTGTGATATGGTTTTCCAAAAAAAAGGAACGATTATAAGATGACGAAAACGTTTTCGAAGGCGATTGATGGGAATCGCATGATTTGAAGAATCAACGATGCACATCGAAACTTGAAAGTCACAAAAGGATTTAAGCTCAAGATTTTTACCTTCGACCCAAATCGTGATGAAATATGTAGACTGGATGATAGACACCCGGGTCAGAAGTGATCCGATGGGTGTTTGAACTTCATTGAATGCAAGATTTAAGATACTTCCTCATTTTGCATGGTCATGCATGATGCTGTGATAGGTTTAAGCTATAGTCAGAGCCTTGCATGTAGATTTGTTAAAGCTTGAAGTTATTCATGATGTTTGCTTTTGTACAAATAGATAAAGTCACTTTCAGATGATGTGTAATAGGGTAAATCAGGGAGTTCCCCTGTTTTACATATACAGCTTAACACACACCCTACTTCAAGTCAAGCCAAATTGGGTCATGGAAGCTTCTAGCTTTTTTTGTGAGTATATGTATGGTTCATCTAAATCAGGTGGTCCCCTGTTTACAGCTTGCACAACTTTACATACACACATCCTACTTCAAGCCAAGCCAAATTGGGTCATGGAAGCTTCTAGCTTCTTTTGTGAGTATGTGTACTTAAATGGTTTATCTGAATCAGGTGATCCCCTGTTTACAGTTTGCACAACTTTACATACAGACATCTTGCTTTGGCCCAAGCCAAGTTGCATTGTTGAAGTTTCTGGCTTTTGTCTGGTAAGAATATGTACTGAAATTGCTTATCTGAATCAGATGATCCCCTGTTTTTCTAATTTGTACTGCTTTACATATACATATCTTGCTTCAAGCTAAGCCAAATTGGGTCATGGAGGCTTCCAGCTTTTTTTCTGTAAGAATATGTATGTACTTAATCTGAATCAGCTGAGCCCCTGTTTTTTAGTTTGCATCTACTTAACTTGCTTATTTGGATCATGCAATCCCCTGTTTTTTAGTTTGCCAGCTTTAAATTCCCTCATCTTCCTTTGGTCCAAGCCAAATTGTATCATGGAGGTTTCTAGCTTTGTGTAACAATATACTTGGTTTGCTTATTTAGATCAGGTGATCAGCTACTTACAGTTTGCACAGCCTTACATACACACATCTTGATTCAAGCCAAGCCAAATTGGATCATAGAAGTTTCCACGTTTTTTAATTAATATGTATTTCAATTGCTTATCTGAATCAGATGATCCCCTAATTTTTTTTAGCTTACACAGCTTTAAGTTCTCACATCTTGTTGCAGGCCAAGGGAAAAACTAAATTATGTGAATTTCTAGCTTAAAACTTTGAATTTGATTTACCCTCAAAGAACTCTACATTCATAATATTTTGGTTGTGTTGTGAGAGAGAGTGAGATTCTCAGTGGCTCTTCTTGACATTCTCCCAAACACCCACTTGCTACAGAATGATGTCATAGGCTGATGAGTGGCCTTGGGAATGTTTTGAATTTGAAAGGCTGTGTTATGCTGTGTTTCATTTAAGTTAAATTTCACAATCTATACAGTCATGTGCCAAAATCACATAAACCTGTGTATACATATAATTGATGTGATTGAGGGAGGTTTGTATGTAATTAAATCATGTTTGAAGCTGTATTAACACTTAATTAAGTTGTTCCTTTTCTGTATCAATGTTACAAGCTATAGTGGGGAGATTTGGTAATTGTCTCACAGAAGAATGTGGATTTTATTGGATTTAGATCCCACCTACATACATACATAAGGTTATTGTAACAAATTCAACACATCATCATCTCTCTTCATCTCTTCATCAGTTTAACCCCCAGCTCAAAAGCTTATTCTATCTTAAGTGCTGGCTTTCAAACCTGATTAAAGCAAATTCAATCTACTCTTTTGGTCATCTCAGCTTGATTTCACTTGCCAGGTAGGTATAAATACTGGCCTTCATCTCACTGCTTTTTCCCTCCTTCAAAAAGTTCATTCATCATTCATCTTTCTTCCTCTTTTCCTCCAACAGCCCTATAGCAGACTTCTTAACCTCCATTTTGATCTCTTCTCTGCTTCAATCACTCTACATTTTGACTAAATCCATCCCAAAAACCCATCATAACACATCAGTGTAGTCCTTATCTATCACCATTTTATACACCTTCAGACCTCAACCTGCCCTTACAAATTTCATTCAACACCCTTCACACTTCAACTCACAGTACTACTTATCCTGGTATCCTATCCTCTCTCTCCATCACTCAACCATCCACCGTTGCCCATCCTTACTAGCCTCTCCGAATCGCGTCCGATTACTATACACACCTGGTAAGACTACAGCTTTCACTTCTATGTAGACCACTCTTCTTACCTCATCCACTCGCTACAAACCATTCGGCTTTACTTCTTTCTACATCACCATTTCTCCAAACACCCTCACACCCCTGAATTTCAATATGTATCGTGATCATCGTTTGTTGACGATCTGTCTGCGGTCCCCATGCGGGCCATAACGCGTTTGTCGAACAAACATCAAAACACATGTACATGAGATGTCTGATGAATCAATTGATCATCCTCAGTTAACCAACCCAATATGCTAATACCTTCACGGCTCCTCATGATGTGTAATTCAACACCAGAGATCACATCGATCACATCCATGATCTAGCTTTTGCGATCAAATCATGTGATCTGACCCGAACACTTTCTGGGTTGGGTGCATCACCTCATACGCAGCCAGGGTATCTATCCTCACGCTTTCTTGAGTCACAACGATGATGCCGAGTCTGCAAGGCGGCCTTCACATCGGTTTACTTTCCTCTTTCGCCTCTGATACATTTTGCACAATCGCTGGCCATGGTACAGCAACACGCCTGGTTGCTGATTGCTTTGGTCTATCTCGCAGGTTGTAACCCTTCTCTCATCTTTATAACCGTTCGATTACGACCGATCGATTGAAAGTACCACGGCATCAACCCGGCGCACATACCTGAACTTCGATATGCCTCCACGACGTCGTTTGCCGAGCGAAGATCTATCGGAACCCGAGGACGATACAGACGCTGGTTCCGCCGTTGACGAATTGGGAGTTGACGAGATCCCGGGCGAAATTCAATCTGCGAACTGCAGAGTGATGTCCACCAGGGTACGTGGAATATCTTTTATCTTTCTTTTGTGATGTGGTCCGCATATCTAAGCAAATTTTCACGTGTTTTGGTGGGTCTTGCTCTTGATAGGAACTCTATCAGCAGATGTCAAAGTACGTTTACCTCTTTTCCTCGCATCGATCGTTGCCTAATTCTCGATCCCTGCTCATTCTCTTTGTCATCCAGGGGTGCGATAGATGTAGAGCCACCGTACCAACGTGATGTTGTTTGGGTGAAAGCGTAAGCACTAAATCCCGAGACAATCATGACCGATTTATACTTACACCATTTACTGTGACACCAGTGCACAATCGTCTTTAATCGATTCGATTTTCAAAAAGTGAGCCCACTCCCATCTTTCGCTATCCTTGTGATCATTCCGTTGACCGTTGTTTTCGTGTTGTTTTGTCTTCCATTTTATAACTTTATAGCAAGTGGGTTCCCACTTTGCTTTTCAGCGAAAGACGAACCCAGGTGCCCGTGAAAGCAAAAGACGAAGGCTCAAACTCGACGGGGGATTTCAAGACGAAGAAAACATGGGTTTGTATGGACGGCAAACAACGGTTGACAAGTATCAAGTTGTTGAGTTCAAATTCCTTTTCTCTGATGATTTTATTTCATATCCATCTCAATATACTGATTCACTACTACGCATTGTCAGGTTCATCAATGGTCAGATCCCATGGATCAGGTAAGACTTCTGCAGCGTTTGGCATGTCGCATCATTTGTTAGCTGACATCGTTTGTATTTGACCATTTACAGACAGCCAGGCAAATCCTGGTATTTCAAGCAATCGAATCCGCCTAGCCCTTCACGCTTAATATTGCCTGAAGAGCTGAAAGAGACCTTTCTCAGCCGAGGGATCACTACTGCTCTATATCTTGGATTAGATGAAATGCAAGAACGTGACATTTTCAGATTGGTACAGGAGGGCAAACCTCTCACTATTGGAGAAAAAATGGCCGCTGGGACCGGACCGTGAGTACATACATCATCTGAGATGTGTTGTGGGAAGCTGTGCTGACATTTCATCTTTTAATGTCCACTGTTAACAGGTGGGCACAATACATCAACGAGCTGACTACAACGTACATGACTCGTGATGACAAACATCCTGATGGATGGGCCGGTCGAATCATCAATATGACCAGAGGAGCTGTGAGTTTAAAGTTGTTTTGCAGGATGGAACTGATCGGTTTGACTGACTTTTTGTTGACCATCTTATCTAGGACTACAAAACGATGAGTGCAATGGTCATGTTACTCCGTGATAAGGAGCAACATGATCCTCCGAGTCATTTCACCTCTCAACGCGTCCAAAAGGAATTAGACTCACTTCAAAACACGACTGTTCCGCAGAAGTTGAAGGTCGAAGTCAAAGTATTACTCGACAGTTTCATGCAAATCTCACTGCTCGCACCGCCCAACACCCAATTCACTATCCCGCTGAACACACCTCAAGCTATCTTTGAGCCCATCAGACGAGGCCGTAAAGCGATGATATCACCTGTAGAGATGATATGGATCCCTTATATGATTAGCAAGCATGGTCGTCAATTATCTACACCAAGACTTCTAGAACTTATCGAATTATTTAAAATTGACAGTGAGCATCTTCCATTCTCTTTTCCTTTCGATCGTCACAACTGATTGATGTGTTGTCTATTTTAGTTCGTGCAAAGTATCCCCGAGAGGTGAAAAACAATACCGAGGTGACTCGCTACATAATCGCTTGGATCCAGAACGCAGCCAATGTTCGGCGGGTGACAGGGAAGTACAGTGGGTATAAAGTTCCCCTTCTTTCCGACCCCGACACCTCGAGCTCTTCAGCCACCACCCCTGGCTCTGCTCACCGTTCCGAGAGAGCCGATCCGCAGGCCAATTCCACCGGCGTCGGATCACCTCCGTCCAGCAAAAGGCGACTTAGCGAAGTACCTCGTACCGCTGGACCGAGTGGAAACAAACGACCTCGACAAACTGCCTCAGTTCAATCGCAAATGCACCCTCCGGCCAGTTCCACAGCTGACTCGCCACTCACCGCCAACTCGACCGGTACCCAATCAAGTAGAGCCACATCCAACAGACCCACTCCATCAGCTATGCCTACCAATAACTCGACCGGTCCTCAACCAACTAGGCCCCCAGCCAACGGATCCACTCCATCAGTCACGTCTCTTAACAATGTGCAGGGTGCGAGACCGACGCCTGTAGATCCGGTTGGGACTTTGTTTGGAAACCACGTACATCCTAGACTTGATCGCATCAATCAAGCTAGTAACTTACCTGGCTTGGGTGTCACAGGCGTACGAGACAGCACCAGTGCCCAGTTTGCTCAACCTTTGCACTTTGGCTCTCGCCCAAGTGCGAATTTGACCAACCTTGATTCATCACAAAGAAACCTTGCGCAAAACAATCTTCACGGTCTACCTCCGAGACCAAACCCACCACAATGGAATAATCAACCACGCTGATTTCATGTGGTTTGAATGCATTCAAAAAATGAACATACTCTTAGCCTCTCTACTTTCTATGCTTACATCTTTTTGAGTCTTTTTCTATATCTATCATCTCCAAAACTAAACATGAATGTGAATTGTTGGCATTGTGCAATTGATTGTGACTAACAATATAAAATCCAATCCCAGAAGATTTTGATTTTTCATTCAATTCCAATTTCCTTGTGTTTTCTTCTAGTTTGTGATACAAAAAAGTGATTGTCCAATTCCAACTACATCCTCCTTTTTGCAATGTTCGGCTTTGTTTTTGCTTCTTAAAGTTCAGCTCTAGCCTAAATCAAATTGAAATCCGAATAGTCCTCGATAGTAACACATGTACTACCCATTAGTCATATTTTCTCGAAGCTCTTTTCCTCTCGATTATGAAATCTTTTGGACAAATGAAGAAAGGACTGTGTACATATGTTTTTGTGACAAGAAGAATTGGAATGTCATGAACAAGTGAAGTTGTCTTTTTATTTTTATGATTGAATCTTTCCAAATCTGAAATGTAAAAATGAACTCTACACATTGGTTTACATCCTTGAATTTTGAAGCTTGTGAAATGGCGAAATAAGAAGTACATATGTATGAGATCGGAGAACGTAATGTTAAGTTAAGCTAAGGTATACTTAAATAGTATTTAAGTCATTTTGAACTCAGAAAGTATTTTAAAAACCATGGTCAACTTTCTCAACTTGAACTCAATTCTCTCTGCTTGACTTGATTGTACTACAACTTACCATTCTCATCGATTCATCCATCATCATCATCATCATCATGTCAAGTCAAAAACTATCAACTCTTACTACTATCATCACTCTCTTGCTATACTCATTTTATCATTCATCATCATCTACTTCAATTCAATCACCATTTCAATTATCATCAACTTCAACTTCAACAAAATCAACAACAACCCCGTCCCTTTCTCCTCAAACTGTCACCTTCATCGATTTACTCTCAAACTCAACCTCTTATTCAAGTCTACTTCATCTAGTTCAACGTGCTCGTCTGGTACCCATCATCAACCTTCTCAATTCATCTACTTTCTTTGCACCAACAAACGATGCGATCGAAACTCATCCTTTACTTTCTCTCGCCCTTAATCCTGAATCTCATCAAGCTTCCTCAAATCCTGATAACATTCAACTTGAACTTCGACAAACCCTCTTATATCATATCCTCAACTTCACCTTACCTACTTCGATCTCAAGCGATACACCAACTATGCTTGAAACTCTTCTCTTCCCACTTCCAGTCAATCAATCTATCACTCCTCGCCATCCTGGTGAATCACCTGTTGAATCCCCACCCAGCTTACTAGGTGGCAAAGGTCAAAAGCTGCGAGTCATCCAACGCGATCAAAAAACCTATCTAGACGTTGACCCATACGGTGATAACGGTACCTTACTCCGTCTCAATGAAAGTCAACTCGCTTCCAATGGAATTCTTATCCCACTCGATCGTGTCTTGACACCTCCACCACGACTTTCTACTCTCATTCGATCTACGCCCCAGCTTTCAATCTTGGCCGAAGTCTTATCTGAAAGTTTCTTTGATCAACTTGACTCGACACCACATCTCACTATCTTTGCTCCTGAGAATGAAGCCTGGAATACCTTGGATCCTATCGAACTCAGCTATCTTAAATCAAACTTCAGCTCCGATGACGCAATCAAGGTCTTTCAGAGTTTCAGTTCTCCAGCTGGTCTACCTCAAGATCAACCTGGTTACTATCATCAACTCTTGCAAGCGGTTCATCAAGCCAATCAGCCCATTCCTGTCATCACCACTCAAGGTCATCAGCTTTCAGTAGACGTTGACGCTCGCACCGAGACTCTCACCGTCAATGGTACTAAGATCACTGGCCATGATCTACTCACCAACAATGGTCAGTGTTGATAATATTTTCTTTTTATTTGGATACTCTGATCAAGTTTGTTACATCTTTCTGACTTGGTTTGGATGTGCTTAGGTGTTCTGCATCTCGTTCCTCAACTCTTCCTTCCTGACGGGACTGTCTCACTTTCACTCGAAAAGTACTTGCTCGCATTGAATTGTACCAAATTGGTCTCCTTATTTCGAACTGCCAATCTTTCCACGACGTATCTAGCCAACTCAACTGTTGAGCCTTATACTATCCTTGCTCCACGAGACGATGTTTTCGACAATGTTGACCTCAGTGTCTCCGGAGCAACGTCTGACCGATGGGCTACATTACCAGCAAATGACTCTCAAGAGCTGGGTGACGTGCTCAAATATCATGTGGTTCGTGGCGTACATCCACCTGAAGAACTGAGCGATGGAACTTTACTCAGCACCGAACTCGACCTCAAACGTACCAACGGTAGTCTCAAGCAACAGATCTTAGTCTCAGTTTCAGCAAGCGACGGAAAAGGTACATCTAGGTCCGACAAAAAACGCTCTCTGATTGGCTTCGGTGGTGTGAACGTGGTGGGAGTAGAACCGATTCGAGTTGGCAATTCATTAATCTATCTGATCTCCCAGATCATCGAAAGACCTTTAGATTTATTAGAAGTCGCATTATCCGATTTAAAACTTTCAACTTGCGTCGCATCAATCTTTGCAGCAGGAATAGATGAGGAATTGAAAACGTATCCCGGCTTGAGTTACTTCATTCCAACCAACAAGGCTTTCGAATCACTCGGCCTGATCATGGATTATCTACTCTTAGGAAAATCGAAATCAGATTTAGCTCGAGTCTTGCGATACCATGCTATTGAAGAAGTTGTATACCTTCGTAAAATTCCGATTGGCGATAGTCATCGTTATCCTACCTTGGAAGGAACTGAGATCTATATTTCGAAGCCCGATGGAGAAAATGTGACTCTGCATGGACCTACTTCGCATGGCTTACCACTTAATGGCGAGATTCGAGATTCGGAAGTGGTGAACAAACATGATCGTCTGATCGAAACTGGAAGCTTGAATGTGATCAACCAGGTTGAACTGCCAGCCAGTCTCGACATTGATATATCGAAATTGATGGCAGGAGCAAAAGCTTCAACGATGGTAGATTTGATCAAGGCTAGTAATATGAGCTGGGTTTTACATAAGAATCTGAGTCATCTTCCGGATGATGATGAGGAACGAAAAGCAAGACTTGGCAATAGTTATACTGTCCTTTGTCCGACTGACGAAGCATTTACGAAGATCAATTTGACGTATTATCTTGAAAGTCCGGTCTTATTAAAGTCTTTGGTGATGCAGCATATTATTCCGACCAAACCACCTTCAGCTGGTAGCCCACGATCACCTCCAGCTCCCAAGCCTGCACCTTTTCATCCGTTAGTGTTGGGTGATGGGATTGTATACAGTACTCTTTTAAGTCGTAGTGAAGGTGGACCAAGTGGATATGGAGATGTAAGTTTAAGATTAAACACGATCTTAGAAAGGAATTCAGAAGAAACGAATGAAGATAAAGCGAAATGGTTAATAGGCATCAAAGGAGCCAGAGGAACGAATGGAGATCATGATTCAGCTAAAGTGATGAATTATGGGAAAGTGACACCTAACTTGATGGTAGATGATAAACTGATTGTTTCTTTGGGAGGTGGAGTGTTAAGTTTGAATAAAGTACTTGAACCTTATGAACCGAGTTGGTGGGAGCGATGGGGGAAAGGATTGGTAGGTTGGTTGACTGTTTTGGGATTTCTTGGGATTTTAGGGTATTTGGTTTGGAGACTTTGGATTAAGAAAAGGTGAGGAATTTTTTAGTTTTTTTACTTTGAATTGTTTGATGATGATTAGATTTCCGAATTGATTGATTGATGATCTTGGTGTGTGTGTGTGTGTGTGTGTGTTCCTTTTCTTTGACTGATAGGAGTCCTACTACTGGATATCAATATGTTGAACCGATGGAAGAATGAGAGTTTTTGAGCTGTTGAGCTTGTGGTATGGTAATACAAACTTCAATTAAGTTTTGATGTGTGTGTGTTTTTTGAAATGATATCTTCTTTGCATTACTGTGAATTGGATTGACTTTGATCAGGTTCTCTTAAATACCATCTTATTCAATAAACTTGAGTTATTTTTATTTCTGATCTTCTTGGGATTTCTTTCTAGTTTTCTTTTGTTTCATTTAAACCCCCTATGTATGTATGTATGTAGTATATGTAATACATCTAAAAGAGTGAGCATTTGAGTGGTTGTGTTTTGGTGAGAGAAGTTTTTTGCAAGAAGATTATTATGTGAAGATGTTACCTAATTGGATTGATCAAAGAGTAGTGTAGATGTTGTATTGATTTACATGTATTGTTTTTTATTTTCATGATCATCTTTTTTTATCAAAACATGGAATGAAAAAAATTGTTGATTCATATGGGTTTTTTTTGAGAAAAGATTTTGTTTCTTTCTGATGTGTTATTAGGAAGTCTGAAAGGTTTTTGATAAAGTCTGGTTGACTGCAGGCTGATGACCATGCATGTACTACATGATTATTTTGCTCACTTGGTTTGATTTCATACTTATTACATAGGAAGAATTTCAGGTTTCGCTTGTGGGTCCAAGTACTTTTCAGAGGATAATGTCCTAAAGGCTCTTGGGAGATATATTACAAGTTCAATTATTCTGAAAACCCTTGCATCCTAGTCTAGGTACGAGATTTTCCTTATGGTAACACTTTAATCCTAATTCTACACCTGCCTTGGTGAATAGGAAAAACATAAGAAGTCTATGAATCATCAAATCAGTTTGATCTTTGAAATGGTACGTAAGTTTGTATGTATGTAATCCACTTTTTTTTTTCTTAAAGACTCAACCAAAACCATTTCCCTGGAATCGAAAAAAACAATAACGTTCCTAAGGGAATAGATAAATTGACGCGGGGTTCAATATATAACTACGAGCTTTTGGAGAACGCGAATAGTTCTCAGTGATCAGAGAACAGGATCGTGAAGTAAGAGCAAGAGTAGCTAATGGTACGCGAAACAAATGTAAGAATGGATG
The DNA here is from genome assembly GCA_002157085.1 of Melampsora occidentalis. Lineage (NCBI taxonomy): Eukaryota > Fungi > Basidiomycota > Pucciniomycetes > Pucciniales > Melampsoraceae > Melampsora > Melampsora occidentalis. The sequence goes on along the minus strand of MWRL01018108.1, from coordinate 362 downwards.
AGAAAAGTAGAAAAGCATACGCGGAACACCAAGGTACAAGATCATAGATTGAAGAAGGAATCTATGTATGTAATAAAGTAAGTAAGGAAATTAAGTATGACGATGTGATGATTGAGAGGGAAATGAAGTATGACGAGATGATCCAGGTTGAGAATGCGTTTCATTATCTTAATATTCAAGAGGTAGAAAAAGAGGATTGAGAGTAGCAAGGTATGTGAAGATTGATTGGAAAAAAAAAACAACATGAAGGGTAAATGAGAAGGGCTATGTATGTATACAGAAGAGTTGAAGTAAAGGGAAGAGTCAAAAGGAGGAAATTGAATGATTGCGAAAGAGGGTTTATGTACAAAATGTACCAAATA
>MWRL01018083.1:0-18891 GCA_002157085.1 Melampsora occidentalis | reverse complement strand
CTCGTGAGCATGTCAGCTCGAGCCAGCCTGGTCGGACGCCAACAGTACCACGTCATCCGATTCCAAACTCCTGCCGAGTGCCAGGCCAATTGCCAAAGGTGTTCTGTTTCGTACCTCTGATTGTGATCAGCATAAGTATACGAAACTTTCATCATGAGATCTTGTTACGCGCCCTCGACGCAGCCGCGCGAGAGGCCTAGTTAACCTAAGCATCTTGCAGCCCACGACGTAAAGCCTCGGATTATGTCACTCCAATCAAAAATGCTCACAATTGCTTTATCGCCCCATCATCAAGTGATTAAAGTAGCTTGCATCGACAATTGTCACGTGTGCCTCGAATCAGTTTCTCGGGTACTCTTTCTCGACTTGAAATGATCGTCACCTGTTCATAGGCTGCTTTCACAGATAATGTCGTTCATCATCTATCAACGATGAAACGAGTCACGTAAAAAGTAGATAACATTAGATTTACCAAGCTCATCAACCTGCAAAAATCTCATGAATCTCACAAAATGAACGCAACAATTCTCGATTCATGAATTCAGAGACTTCTTCATCAAAATCGATAAATTGCTACATCAAAGAACAACAGTTTCTATATACATAAGCTAGCGTGCCGTCACATTCAAGGTTATGTACAAAAAATCCTAGAAAGTTGATACCCACCAAAAATGATATAGACACGATGAAGTATACTTCAAATGGAATTGGAAGCTCTCAAGGTAGCTTTCGAGGCATGTGCGCGTAGTGAGTTTGGACTATGGGTTATACATGTGCGCCTGGTGAGTTTAGACTAAGGGTTATTTAAAGATGTAAAAGTTTGGAAGGTCCGGCCTCCCATTTAATTGAGCTATCATGATCCAATTTATCTCTTCTTTCCTTTTCGACTATCGTCATCAGTAAAAAAGCTTGGCTCAAGGGGCCCGGCATACCTAAAAATATGATTTTCTCATGTTTGACTCCTTTGAGCTCATCTTATCTTCTGCACTACATATCATCATCATAATGCGAAAAAGCTTGACTTAGAGGACTTAGCCTAGTTTTGTTTGTATCTTTTTTATGTTTGATGTCTTTTAATTTTGTCTTTTGTTTTCTTCTCGGTGAACGATTTGATGACATACCAGTTCTCAACTCAATAATACGCCTGTGTAGTGGTCGTGGGTTGATACATGTTGGAATCATGAATCCAAATATCATACCTTCCAATGTGAAGGGAAGTGTAAAACCTGGGGGAATGTAGAACGTGATTTGTAACGTTCAGCTTTGAAGGTCTAAACCAAAGATAGACGGATAGGAATCTGTAAGAAAAGCTTACTACTGTTACATATGGTTTCTACTTCTTCTTTGAAATCTTCAATTTCAAAAGCTTCGCTTAGATCTACTCCTGGCTGCAAACACAAACACGCATTAAGAGTCAATAGAGATTCAAGGATAAAATAGGAGAGTAGAAGACTAACTTGTCCCGACGACAATTGCAGATCCATGTCAATGTCATTATGGGGCTTTAGTGTCGGTGTGTCTGCCGGGAGTGTTGGATTGTGAAAGCAGGAAAGTTGTTCTGGCACTGCCTCTTCTGCCATATCTTCGATTTCAAAAGATTCACATAGATCTACCTCTGGCTGTAACCCCAAGATCACATTGAGTGACATTATAGAGATCCAAAGCTGAGGTAGGAGAGTAGAAGTGACTTACTTGCTCTGACAACGATTCCAGAACCGTTTGAAGTTTCAGTGTCGGTGTTTTCGTCGCTAGTGTTGAATTGTGAAAGCGGAAAAGTTGTTCTACTTCGTCTTCCATATCTTTGAATTCAAAACCTTCGCTTAGATCTACCTCTGGCTACGAACACAGATATCTAGATTCAACATAAAACTTCAACGGTGTGAGCAGTAGAAGAGACTCACTTGTTCTGACAAAGATTGTACACTCATCTGAGCTTTTGGTGTCGGCGTTGTTATCGGTAGGGTTGACTTGTGACAGCAAGAAAGGTCTTCTTCTTCAACCTCTGTATCTTCAATTTCAAAAGCTTTGCTTATGTCCTCTTGCCACAAACACAAAAATCCGGGTAAGAGTTGATAATGATCCTAAACGTGAGGCAGAGGAGTAGAGAAAGACCCACTTCTTTTGATAGAGATTGTGATTGTGAAGGGGAGACTTCTCTACCAGGAGAAGCTAGTTGACTCATCTAGAGGATTGGTGTTAGTGTAAGTATCAAAAGTATCGACAGGTGTAAGCAAAGAGTCTAGTGAACGTGTATAATACACCTTTGAAGGACGATAATTACAAGGATGGATGAAAGGTATTGAGATGACAATCAAAGATTATGAGTTGAGGGGTAACAGCTATTTTGATTGTTCTCGATTCGAAACAAAGGGGTTCTGTTAAGTCTGAGCAAGTCATCTAACATCGAATAACTAAGGCCCTCCTGCGAGCGCGTTTGCCGCGCCCTCGAATTCCTTTACGATTTCAAATGCATTTCCTCAAGTTGCTTAGACATGCTCGATTTTTTTTTGACATCCACAAGTCCACTGCGTTCTGTTGAATATTCAAAGTCATCTTTGACTCAGGGTACAACAAAGGAGACCTGAAGTTGAATGCAACCCTGAAAGGTTTCTTGGCTCGGTTGACGCCCATTGTCACATAGACTCAGACTGGCTGATCAACGCCATCGGTACCACGACATCCCAAAAATCCCGCCGACACTGTCATAACTCACGTCAGGTATAGGTTGTGACTGCCAGTGCCACGTCGTTTGAGTCAAAGATGACCAAGTATGTGTTTTTCTTGACTTGCACTGCTGCGCTTCTCGTCAGGTTAAACACGAAACCTGTTGACTGTGATACAGCGCTTAAACCCTCGTTTGTTGAAGTCCCTATCTCAAGTTGCCAGTGGTTTCTACCCACGTCGCGATGATTAGTTGCAAAAGAGCTCAGAAAGAATTGCACACTGGTGCTTGTTTTCTACAACCGCTTCAACTTCCGGTACAAAAGATACTGATGGATTACGACATGTTCAGTAAAACCTTCTTCATTTTTGATCCTTTTAATCTCGTAATGACTCATGCGGCAACTTTACAAAGAGATCTAAGGATCTTGAACAAAACGAAAGAAACCGTTACGACAAGACAAGTATAAATCCTAAAAAGAATGATGGTTTCAGGTGTATAGAATCATGAGCGTCACATTCAAAGACATAAATACAAAGTTCCAAGACGATTTGAACTTTGAGGAAGATGCCATGAGTATGATAGATAAAGAGCTGAATACGATCAAGGCAGGCTTCGAGGCAACCCTTGAAGAATCATGCTATGACTGGTGAATTGGACTAGATCTTCTGGATTGAAACTTATTAAAGAATGTGGGTTGTTATTTGTTAGAGAAAACAGAGTAGAACTTGAAGAGAGTAAAAGTCGGATTTGGGTGATCCTGAGGAGGTTCAAAAAGGTTTTTGTGATGATGTTTTAATGATTAAACCATTTGAGGTTCAGACATTGTCTTTTCACTGAGGTGTCATCGATTTCTCAATTCTTCTCTTCAGACTAGGCCGTTTTTGAAGTATAAAATGAATGTTATTGAGATTTAAAAGCTTAAAGGATGACGATAGAGAAGGGTATAGAAGTTTCAGCATCCCCTTCATCTGCAATATCACGCTTCAAAGTCTTCTTTTCCTTTCGATTTTGTTCATCACGATGTGAAAAAGTATGACTTGAAGGAATAAGCTTAGTGAGATTTCTATTTTTCCTACACACTTTCCGTTCCAATCTTTTTTCTTTTTTCTTTTCTTTTCGATGATTCTCATCACGATGCAATCCTCGAATCTCATTAAGCTTACGTTTGATTTCTTCGATTTGTTCTTGTTTTTGTATGAATAAAGGATTTAATGAGATCCCATATCTTAATTCAACAATCCGTCTGTGTAACGGTCGAGGGTTTATAGAATTTAGGATTTGGAATCCGAATTTTAATCCTGTGAATGATAAAGGGATCGTATAAGCTAATTGAATAAAGAAAACAATTTGAAAAAAGTCAGTTTCCAAGATCAAATCCAAAGGTAAATGGAAAGGAAGCTGCAATAAAACCTTACTGGTGTCACATATAATTTCTACGTCGTCTTCCAAATCTTCGATCTCAAAAGCTTCGTTGCAATTTAACTCTGTCTACCACAAAAACCCATCAAGAGTCAACATAGAGATTCATAGAGTGCATTAAGAGAGTGAAATTGCTTACTTGTTCTGAGAAAGATTGTGATTGTGACGGGAAGGCTTCCTCATCAGTGCCAGTGGAAGCACATTCATCCATCTGGACTTTTAGAGTGAGTGGTGGGATTGGTAGTGTTGAATTGTGAGAAAGAAAGAAAGAAAGATCAAAGAAGGTGTACAATAAACTTGTGAATGACGATAATGAAAGGAATGGGTAAAGATTGGTTTGAAAAAGAAATGAAGCTTCAATGAGTGGGGAAGTAACAGCTGCTTGGATTGATCATATCGAACAATGATTTTTTGCTATTCCTTCACGATTCAAGATACATTCCCTGAACTTTCGTTCAGCATGTTCGTTTGTTTTCTTGAACGCCCCTAGATCCATTCCATCGTATACCCTGATTTCGAAACCATCAATATATCAGGGTCCAACTCCGTGATCGGGAGTTGAGGTAGTCGAGCGTGACAATTCATGATTTTTCAGCTTCAGCTTAAAATCCAATGACGACTGCTGGTTTGTGGGACGTACGCATATCATCATGTCTGCTGTCCTGTGAAGCACGTCGCGTAAAACTGATTGAACGTCATCGCACGGCATCCCAGAGATGTCGTCTACCATGGTACAACTAACACGTCGGGTACAAGTCGGGTATAAGTCGTGACTACCACGCTACTTTGGTCAAATACCTAATAGCAAGGTGAATCGTTTGGTCACTTTGATTAATGTGGTTCTGATCCGCATAGAAAATGATCTTGACACAGGCTCACAGCGCTTTACCAGCTTTACCACATCGTCTCTTGGAAACCAAACACTGACGTACAGTTTTGAATGACCATGATGATGAGTATAAGTTCACAAAGCTCAAAGATGATCACGGACAAATACTTTTGAGCTTCCGTGACCCTGCTCACTTCAGTCATGAAGGTATATATCAAGCTTTGATCCAAATCCAGCAGTGAAAGATTCCGCTAATGAAATTCGACTGAACGAACAAATCTACTGAATTCCAAGACTGCTTCCATAAAGCTTAATCGATAGTTTTCACAGTTCGTTTATCCACACGATCTTTGAGGATCTATGTAGAACCATTTTGATGAATTAAACAATCCAGAAAGTCAATAACTATAAATCATATACAAATCCTAACATAACTCATAGTTTCTCTTTATGTACATACATAGACTAATACTTCACAATCAAATACATAGATACAATCATCTCAAACAAATTTAATCATCAAGAAAGATGATATGAATGCAATTGAGTAAACATAAGACTTCAAGGCAGATTTTAAGGTACATCATGACCAATTTATCATACTACAACTAGTAGATTGACCTGAATCTTCTGAATTAAGATCGATTGACTGCAACGAATCATTAGGTCTAAAAGTAAACAGAGCAGAAATCGAATTGGTGGCAGAAGTTTGAAACCCGTTCAGAATGTTTTGATAATTAAACGTTTGAGAACTTCGTCTTCGTCTTTTATGTGATCGTTTCCCATTCGATTCACCTTCGTTTCTCCTTTTTGAACTCTGACATGATGTCCGTTGAGAATGATCGCCGAAGTTAGGAGAAGAAACACCAAGAGTGATAGAAGAACTTGACGATGAGTTTAGGGTTAGATGACTATTGGAATTAGGCTTCGATCCTTGAACTGAATGGGTCGTCCAACTTTGAGGTTTCGAATGTGGATTATTTAAACAAGTAAACGCTTCGAGATTCGGAACGAACAAAGGAACCGAAACCCCACCATCCCCTTCACTTAAAGTATCACGATGGATCGAAAAAGGTTGGCTTAAAGGACTAAGCCTAGTTGAATTTCGGTCTTTCTTCCATCTGACTTCTTTCACTTTAATCTTTTGTTTTCGGTTTTGTGAAGGTTTAGATGAGGTCCCAGTTCTTAATTCAATGATTCGTCTATGTAATGGTTGTGAGAATTGATAAAGTTGTGGAATGGTGATCTCGAATCGGGTTTCTTGCAATCCCAAAGGTATCGTAAAACCTGATCGAAAAAGGAAATCAGTTTTTTCAAGATCAAGAGAGAGATGGATAAGAAGCAGGAGGAAAAGCTTACCATTCTCAGGTGGAGTTTCTTCTTCCATTTCTAAATCCTCAAATTCAAAAACATCACTCATCTCAAATCCTGGCTAAAAACCCCAAAAATCCAGTCAGAGTTGATGATAATATTCTAAGAAATAAAAAAGATCAAAAGAGACTTACTTGTTCTAATAAAAGTGATGGTTCGGAAGAAGAGGCTTCTGGACCAGTAGAAGCGAATTGACTCATCTAGAGTTTAGGTATCGGTGTTGGGTGTGAAAAGTGTTGGAGTATGGAAAGCAAGAATGGTCAGTGAACGTGTTACAATATGATATGATTAAACGTTTAAGTGACGAGAACGAAAAGGATGTAGTGTTGTCAAATGTCGTCCGAAAATTTGATGAGCTGAAGGGGATCAACTACCCTCGATCATCGATCTACAGCAAGTCATTATATACATCGCAATCGAATCAAATCTGGTGCTATTCCTTCTCTGAACAATTCAAAATGCATTCCTTGTGCTTTTAGTTTGACTTTTCTTTGACATAGAATCAAACCTGAGAATGTTGAAATACTTTTCTCGATGATGAAATTATTATTCTACATTGTAATAGGTATATGTATATGAGATTCCAGAAGAAGGAAATGAATGAGCCGAGATGAAAGATGATAAGAAAATGAATGAAGGTACACAATCGAAAAAAGCGTTCAATGATCAAAAGCTTGCTTACATTTCAACCTCGTTCAAAACCTTTCATAAGTCTTCAATAATTAACTTTTCTTCATCTTCTTCTTTCAAGTTTTAACCATGGAAAGATTTCTTGAATCTCAACTTTTGAAGGGGTTGTGAATGAGAAATCGGACTCGGAGTTTAGGGAGCATCGGACTTTCGTATGTCTTGTGATAATTATCACCTGATAATTATCATGTGATATTACAGAACTTCGTATAGACATACCATGATACACGCATATCCGTCTACACAGTCATATCCGACGGGCCTTGCTGCGCACGGGGTGGCAGGGCCCTGTCTGACCTTGTCCTCACGACCTCTTCCAAACCATACCTTCCTGACACCTCCCTTCCTTCACGCGTCGATCGTATTTTTTTTGACCTCATCTCATTCCTTCGAACGTCCCTGGATGAAACACGAGAAAAAAATTTCATCACAGTAAAATTTTTTCATCAACCATTACCTTCGATAAAACCCACCACGATGCCATCTTTTGAACCTGGAATTCCACTCACATCAACCTTATACCTTTCTACGCAAGATGTACGGCGAGCCTTATCTCGGTCGCAAATACCGACGCATCCCCCAACACAACACCTTACCGAGACCGTACCCAGGAGCGGAGGTTGGTCTAGCCTGTCCAGACTGTCCAGGAAATAACCGGTCTCTCGTTTACTCACACGCCGGCGTGGATACCATTAGAGTGAAGGTTTGTGCAGTTTTGCTTTCATGCCGAACTCAATCGACAAATGAACTCATTTGGACGTTCTGTGCCAAAACCAGTGCATCACGTTTGAAGGACATTACTTCAGAACATTCAAGCTCAATCAATTGAATCACGAGGTTGCGATGATCAACGAAGGCAAGCCACAACCGATTCCTTTTGATGCATCTTCGCATGGACCCCCGGTGAATATCCACGGAGCAGTGTTGCCCCCCCCACCCACACCAGAGGCCAACACTCGACCAAAACGACCGCCGCCCTCGATCAAGTGTGCCAGGCCAACTCACGGTCCAACAGCCGCGAAGCACCGAGTTCACGGCAATCTCGGTTGTACCTCACATTATTGCAGAGCTGTGAGTTGTTTTCGCCATTTTAGTAAGTCTTTAGGCCATTCTGACAGCTTCCTATATTTCTCTCGCAGTGTTGTGTTGCCTTTGGAGCACTCGGCGGTTGTTACGAACATCGCCCAAAGGGACCAAACCGGGCTCAGCCTCCTGCCGCAACAAACACGCCCCAAGTACTACCTCAGGGACCGGCCGTCGCTCAGCCTCCTGCCGCAACGAACACACCACCAGTACTACCTGACATCCCACCACCGGCAGCGTTACCCCAGCCAAAACGACCCCGTGGTATTCCCCCTCCTCAATGCTCTCAGAGTGTCCGCCGTGTGGGACGCATTCTCCCCGAAGAAAGCCTTGCCGTCTTGGAGAGAGCCAGACACGCACACTCTGTTTCTACCCGAAAAGCTTCCAATCCTTCCTTCGATGAAGGTAAGGTTGTCAGCTTGCACTTTGTAAATGAGGTACGTGTCCAATTCTTTATCTTCACTTTTCTCATGTCTGACGACTCACATATTGTTTCCTGTTAGGAACTTCAAACTCCTATCATTTCACATCTTTTCGAAACCTGGCCGGTAGCCAGTTTAGACCAGTGTCAATCACTTGCTCGTCAGGTCGAAGATGCTGCTGGCGCCACCTGGAATGGGAATGTGCTGGTCTGGGATGAACTGGTTAGAAATTGGGTTAGTACCTTGCGACCTTCCTACATATACTTCCTAATGCTGACAAGTCCATCCAGCGTGAAATTCCCTTGGTGCTACCCCACCGATACATCCAGACCGCACGTAATTTGGTGATCTGTGTACCTGCGCATCGTTCGATCTTGACCAACAAACTGCAGGAAGTCCTTGAAGGATTGGGACTCGGTAAACCCAATATACCCAATGTATCATCTCAACAAGCCAACCCATCCAGCAAAGAAACAGACGCATCACCTAAAACAACCACCGTGACCCAAAGTGAAGGCTCGCCAAAAAAATGGTTCGGGGCCAAATCGATATCACTCGATGATTCTGAAGATGATGAGGGCCTCGAAGACGACCTAATCGCTCAACCCACGCCGAATCCTGCCGGCCTCACTGCCCTGCCCACATCTAATCAAACGCCCCCAAAGCCAGGTTCTTCGGCCCTGCCAATTGTTATTGATCTCGAACCCGACGCCGAAGGCGCCCAATTAGAAAACAACGGACTTACCTCGTCTTCCTCTTCCAAAAACTCCCATCTTCTCGATCCGGCTTTGTTCAGCCAGGCAGATGCCATCGATGACAAGGTATGTCTTCTTACTTGTATGTTCAAATGCAATTAAACACTGTATCATAACGTTTCTTTTTGTGTTTGCTCAGATTGACCAGAAGCCCTCACTGTCAGACTTGGCAAACTGGACCGTCCAACCACAGGTCCACAGCCAATCGCTCCAAGACTGGCCGGGTGAAACCCTCCTTGTCTCAAAACTGCTCGAATGGTACAACACCTCTCGACAGTGGGGTACCCGTATACCTCAATGGTATTCGCATTTCGGTAACGAATATGAATTCGAGGGACCAACAGCCTATCGCTATTGGCAATGGGTGCACAAAGTCGACTACGCGAGGTTTAAAAAGTGGCTTGAGGAGTGGCCACAACATGGCGATCTCAATCAGCACAATATGACGGTGGATCGAGCGCGGCGGCATTTTCAGCGTGAATTCAATGAGGTTAGTTCATTGAAGAATTCGTTGGCTCGCGAGCGTGGCCTTGGCTTCGGCAAGGGGCCTCGGCCTGTTGTACGACGCAGCAGGAAGGGCAGAATACCAACACCAGGCCCGAAATGAATCGGTTTCCTTCCTCTCTGTTTGTTTGTTTGCCTAGTTCTGGCAGATTGGTTTCATTTCTTTCTTGTTTCCTTCATTGTGTTTAATGTGGTTTATCTCGCGACGTCTTTGTTTTTTTTGGTAGCTTTCCTTGGTCCTTTCGAGGCTGTGCAATTACCATATGACGATGCCTGGTTAGACCCTGAACCCTGTGATACCAATATGCTCCGCTCCCTTGGAGCGTACAAACCGTGTTAAGTAATAAAAAGATTGCAGTTGCCAATAGAAAATCATCCACCATCCATCTTTCACTCTCTTTCTTCCCATTTTTTCCCCTCCTTTGCTATTTCCAGATCACTCCAATCGACTTGACTTAAATCGACCGGTATTGCGATATCAAACTTCCCCTCAATCACACACTTCAAACTCTTGCAAAATGGACGCCATCGACTTATACGCAACATTAGGATTTAGTGTGTACTCTTCCATCGCCCCGCTTTTATTGGCCGAACTGACGATTCCTTTAACACAGTTTCCGATGCGATTGATCTCAATGCATCAGAACAACTCGGATGGAGGGCCCTCCCATTCGATGAGCCAGACGATGCTAACACTGACGTCGTTTTTGGTCTCGTTCGCGCACACGACGAAGATATCACGCCACCAATTGTCATCGATTTCAAATGGGGATGCAATCGTGTCCGCGTCAATGTAGATCAAACCAAGTACAACTACGTTTATGACGGGCGAACGACTCACAACGCCGTACTCAATCCAGGCTCTGTCAATCTTCCTTTGATTGCGTGTGCCCTTGATTTACGACATGACACTTTGGGCCATCATCTCCGCTTTGCCCAGATGTATGCCCATGCCGCATGCCTCCTCAAGAAATTCAAGGACCTTTTACAAGACGCAGCTCCCTTAACTCGCTCACAAGAAGAACGCCTTAATAACTTGCGGGTTAGTCTTTTTCCTCCTCATGTTTGCAATTGAAGTAAAGTGGCTCACATGCAATTATCCTAGATTATCCAGAATGTTGTGATGCGCAAGGGAGGTATTGGCCATGGACAAGATAATTCACACCGTTGGTTTAACCTTCGTGAACCAATCGAAGGCACACCGGTGTACTTTACATCCGAAGATTCGTTTACCCCTGCGCATCAGGCCAAAGGATTTATCGGCAATGTTCTTGCCTGCTTCACGCATTGGACGTATCACTATCACGGACGACGTGCTCTTATTTGTGGCTTCCGTGGTGTTGGTGAGGTTATCACCGACTTAGTCATCATGGATAGTGCGTAAGTTGTTTCCCCCACATATATCTCAATTCACACATCTTTATACTTTTTTTTGATTGAGACTTATTCCACCAATGTTCTTGACCTGCGTAGACGTCCTTGGTTTCTGAACAACACATTTACCGGTGGCCTGCAAGCCTTTCCATCCACCCACTTGTGTTCCAGCCTTTGCGAAGACATTGGTTTGACAGCGCCGGTATCCTTTTACACAATTGAATGATCAAAGGATGTTCTGTTTTGCTTAATGACAGCTCTGAAATGTGGTGGTCAAACCCAATTTTTTTCCCTTGTATGATCCAAGCATGTATAAGGTTTTGTTTGGATTTGTCTTGTTCTATGAGTCAGTATATAGTGTGACATTGTAACTAGTGTGCCATTTAGACTGAGGCCATCAAACTCTCATATCATGATTGGTTCAAGCAATCATCTTGAAAGAAATGACATTTTCTGTGTTGCCCCTTCTACCTTCAATGAAACAACAGTAATTTGTGGAAAAAGGCTGTGGATTTGGTTTCATTTTTGTTTACAAAAATGCATGCCATCCATTTGGAAACATAAGACCATGGATGCATTCATGAAGTACTCACATCAACTAATCTAGATGATCACTGTTAAATTAGATGTTCCTTTCTCATTTCACTTTTAAATTAGTTGATGTAATTAAAAGCCTGTGGGAAATGCACTCCAACCCAGTCTGTGCATCTCCGGCGTTGATCCATCTCAGTCCGCTCTGTCCCACACTTTAGCATGTCTCCTTCTGCCTATTTTCTTTTCATAGACAACGTACAACTGGGTGAAGGTGGTGATTGTTCTCTTTTGAATAAAAACCACCACACCCCCCAGTTGATCTAAATGCATGGCTTCACATACTTCCTCAGTTAAAAGCAAAGGGTATCTCAAAGCAATGTTGTCCTGCTGTTTGGCAACCACATGTTGAAGATTGAGTGGTAGAGTGTGACTAACATATGAAAAGAGAAAGTGATTTGGGTGATTGCCACCAACACCTTCCCTGTGACAGAGTAGTACACAACGCAAACACTTTCCATAAAAGCAATTTAGGGTGAGAAGTACAAGTTCTAGGAAAAGACACGACACCAGTATAGTGGACCAGACATCACATTTCTGGTGGCTTGCGTATTGTTTGGGCTTTACAAGGATAAGTATCATGCGTTTTCACATCATGCACTTGTATGAGAATATCAAAAATTAAAGATCCACTATTGACACAGCCTTTACTTTGGTTTTGGAGGAAACCTTGCAACCATTTGGAGCCTAAATGGTGTCAGTCATAACCCTGAGATCACCCAAAAAGTCAAGATCATTGACTCAAGACCAAGCATACACAAACCTGAAAGTCTTGGAGTATGAGAATTGTCAAGCACATACAAGCACTAATGTCAGTAATTTATCTGTTGGTGAATGACACAAATGTCTTCTTTTCAATGACAAAACCATAAGATAGCTAAGTACTTGTTTGTCAAGCTCAAGCACATACAACAACTTTGGTTTTCTCTGTCTATAAATGACAACTAAACAACAAATGTAAGTTTGATTCAGGCTGTGCAAAGATAATGATGGAGATGAGAAAGGTAGACTCACAACCGTATTTTGAATGATGAAGGACAGAAAGAAGACAGTTGGAATCCAGATCTTCATGTCTGTATCAGTTGGATCAGCTGGGGTGAATTTGGTTGTTGGTTATAGGCATCACCACAAAGCCCATACAAACCCTTGCACTGGGATCATCTATTCAGAAACACATTCCAAGGATATTGTATCTGAGGATATAACCTTGAATGCAACAATTTTTATTGGCAGTGCATATTGGCATATTGTAATAATGTGACTTTGAGATTTCTGTGTCAATTGAATCTCACCCTCTCACACCATAGAGTAGATTGTGAGTTGGAGTAACGAGGGGAACTGAGTCAATGATATGAGCCCCCTCCAAGGGGTTTTTTGTAATCATTCAAGTTCTGCAGTGGTGATGGGTTTTCACCCGCACCAAATATTTACAGAGATGTGCATTAAACCTCCTCAGTGTTGGTGTGGTTCTGTCACCCGTATTGCATGAGGGATGGCTGTGAGCCATGGGGAGTATTTGGAAAGACTCCCATTGTCAGAACGACTGCTTCATTGTTAATTATAAATGAATGACGTTAGATATTTCCTTGAGCCTAGTTACATTCCCAGGATGTGACGGTTGGAAACAAGTAAACTTTGGTTACAAAAGACTATTAAGAACACAAACATAAAACCCTAAAATGTTAGATTGAAAAGAGACATACACAATGATATATAAGCAGTAGTTTTCTCCATCTCAAGAGAAGGGATTATCTGATATTTCAATACCCACATTACAAATCAAAAAAACCCATTCTATAAGCTTTTCGCTAGAAACCAGCTGATAACTTCTGACATACATTGTTGCTCTGATTAGATACAATCCTAGTTATTTGATTGTTTTTAAAGTTTCTCTAAAAACTCTTGTATCATTATTATATTTTAAATCTAACATGCTATTGAAATAAGACCAAGATTTTATTATGCTTTTAACTACTAAGATCTTACATTGATAAGTTTGTTATCAATCTCAGTCAATCTCAGTAGAGATTAGGTTGCAAATATATACACTTGTAAAAGACACTAGCAGTTCAAAGTGATCTTATGGCTAGAATTTACTTTGATAAAATAACTCTTATCATAACAAAGCCTCAACACTATTTGAATACATAAAAAGCTAGATCTTTCTGGAATTAGGCTGACAAGGGTGTACATGTCACATATATTCAAGCATCTTGTGTGGGTTTAAATCAAACCACCCATTGTGGAGGGGGATAGGAATAGTGATGTGACTTTTCATCACTATGTATTTCTCACACACTATTCTCTTTTTGAATTGAATTTATGGAAGTGCAAGACCTTAACAAAACAACCAACTCCTGTCTTCTTCAACAGCCTCCTCAGAGCCATATCATATTGGATCACAGTCATTTCTACATAGCCACTCACCAGCACCCTTTTTTTTGTCTTGACAACCAAGACATACAATCCATTATGGAAACTTAAAACCTTGATAAAGTTTCAATTTCTTGTCAAGAACAAACTTCATGATAAAAAGCATGCATCAGATGTCTTTCTTTCTCATTTAATATATTCTTCCAGATTATCTTGAATCAAACCACTTCTTCAATTCACTTTTTGCTTTTTTAACAAATCCTTATCAACAAAGAAACCATCTCAGACTGAGAGAAGAGCTTAAAGGAGAAAGAAGATTAGAATAATGAAAAAAGTAACCAAAATAACCTTTCCTTTCTTGTAAGATACTTTACAAGTGTTTTTATTTTTTTTCTTATGATTTCTGATGAGTGACTTCAGATAAACCAAAGTACTTCTTGAAAAAGATCAACAATGTAGATAAAAACGGCATTACTATCTTTAACATCAAGAATCTCATCAAAAGCTTCTGTAATAACTACTTTAGGATATCTAGCAAAAATTTCGGCAGTGTTTGTTTTGTTTGACCCCCACCTTCAACACAAAAACAATGCAATAAATGTATTTATTACACAATACCATCACATCCTCCGTTTTTATAAATGGCCAATTTTGTCTGTGAGTGAAAAAATGAAACCATATCAAAATGTGTTAGTCTCATGGAATCGAACAACCCTTATAGAGTGATGTCAAAACACCCCCAAGACTACGGTTCCTTCCCTCCTTAGGAAACTGGATCCAGTTATCTTGGATGGTGTTTATCATCGACTCTATTAAGATAGAGGCAAAACGTTATAAAGAAGCAATACATATATAACTTACCTCTGAGGAAATTGGCTATCACAATTTGCCGATGCCAATAAACTGCAAAGCTTTGCGACATGATAAAGCCGCTGTCAACCAAATGTTGCGCCATTCTACCATTTCCTCCAAAAAGAATTCATACCGTGTCGCCTCCATGTTGCGACACATGGAGGCAAAGCCACCATACCAGATGTTGCTCAACTCACCGGCAGAGGCGTTAAATATCCAAGACCCGTTCTCTTGCAGATCAGGGAATTTCTTTGGGTCAGTATACATTTGACAAAATTCGTCACTCTCCTTATGGGAGCGGTGATGGAATGGGTCCACGGGTATGACAGTATTTTCGAAGGGAACCGCAGACTTATCGCCGTTATGGATTACCCGCACGAGGTTGCAGGCATTGTCGTAGAAGATGACCTCTGGAAGCCCATCAGGGAACGCTTCGCCAAGGAAGTCCTGACATGGGCCAATATGTCAGTTTCAGAAACAAAAGCAGCCTGAAGAAACACAACATACCCTCACAGCACTTGGTGCTTCGGCATTGTAGAACGTTCGCCTGCACAAGACAATACCGCAGGCACCTACAGCGACTTGATCATTGTGTGTGCGTGATCGAGTCAACGATGATGAGTCTTTGGGTTTGGCTTCGCCCCCATCACGGGCAGCCTCGTGCGCACGGTCGGCCTCGTCAGCTTGGTGGATTGCGTCAAAATCCACTAGTTCGGCAGTGTCGGGGTGGAGATGGACAGAAGGATCGGAAGGGAGATTGGACCCCGGCCGGTTGAGCATCGACTTCAGGGAGAAGTTCTTCTTCTTGTTTGCTTGAAACGATGCCCACGCTTGCCGGTGAGATTCTTGTTGACACGTTTTCGACCCAGGTTCGGCGAGGGCAATGCATGGTTGAGCAAAACACCAGCCTTTCAGACTTACTTCATGTTCGGCACAAAAACGAGCGGTGACTTTGGGTAACGGGTTCAGACAGGGGCCGTCAGGAGGAGGTGCCCCGGCGCGATGAGCGAGTGCCTGCAGCTGCGCAGATGATGCAGTGCAGCGCCAGTGACCTATGGTCAATCCATCCGTGACGACTGCTCGGATGACTGCCATTGAAAAAAAAGCATTTCAATGAGTGATGAATGAACTATATTGATAATTAATCACGTACTTTTTATTGCGGGCTTTCCTTCTTCATCTTCTACTGGAACAGCGCGGACACAAAACGAACAAAAATGATCCCGAAATAATGATCCATTATTAGCAATGTAATGAAGCTCTCGAGCCATTGCCGGTAACAAGCGATCGGCGTTCTTGCCACTCGCTTTAACGTGAAGCACATGGCCTCGTCGCTCACAACGTCGTAGCAGGCTGAAAATATCGACACCGTCCCGAGCGACTTCTTGCGAGAGCTTGGGGGTAACTTCGCCAGGGTGGGTGGGCACTTGTTGACCCTGGTAATAAGTGACATTGTACAAGTTAACGAGATTAAAATTCGATATGCTTGAAGGAAAACAAGAGGTAAAAATGTAAGTGTTGAATTGCCGTGGTTAGAGATGCAATTGAAGAGGACTCACTGTGCAAGCATCTGAGCTTGACGGAACGATGTTGCAAGGCGGTAGGTCATGGCGAAATGACAATGAACCTGATAGTGATCGAGGTGAGCCCCCTGCGCCTTGGTGTAGTAGACTCTTGAACCATTAGTGGTGTAATAGGAAGGTCGATAGTACGCGCCACAATCTGCAAGCATATAGTGTTCAGCTGATTGCCAAAGGATTTTCCGGCGTGGGTACATACCTAAACAGCTCCACGTATAAAACTCGGCGGAGTGGACACCATCGAGGTCGTAAATGTAGCCATCTCTTCGAGGGCGTGTCTGAAGTGGTCGTCCGGTCGGTTGATCACAGACTAGGCAGGATGACGTTGGTGGAGTGAGGTACACTTCATGAACCTTGGTGGGAAGGCTGACATCCAGGCCGTGGGTGCGTATTAGGTCGACTGTTTTGAGGTGCGCAAAGGGGATTGACGGAAATGTCAGATTCCATAGCACTTCGTAGTCCCGCGTAGTGAGGCCGAGCGATAAGGCGAGCGAAAGGAAGGGGATGAGACGAGTATCGGAAGAGGTGAATTGTAACGCCCGGTCAGCTCGGTTGAATACGTCGCTTGCGAGATTGACGAATTTGACAAGGTTCGCAAGCGTCAGGTGCTTTGCGAGTTGGGGGTGTTCTGCATGGAGGCGAGCGGTAAAGTCGGTGACGAGCATCCTTGAAAAGACTGGGCAGATAGTAGGAAAAGGGAATGTGGATGTCAGAATATATATAAATAGGAGAGGTGGGTACGTGACTTACCCAATCAATGAGGTGTTTAAGAACAGTCGAGAAGGTGAAAAGGTACCACAAAGTGGTGTGGGGTTAGTCGTGTTAGTCGGTTAGGCAGAATGGACCGTGACCGTGCGGTACGTACATTGACACGGTACAGCTCAAGAGAGGTGGGATGATGTCGGTGTAGAACCATGAAATGGGAGAAGTGGGAGATCACGTTCGCCGCAGGCGATCACGTGGGAGGATGAAAGGTAAACTTGTGGGTACGAAATATTTTGCATACAAGCATGAGACTAGCGCTGTATAATGCTTTTACAGGGGTTTATCAGGACGGCTTTGATAATTATCACAAGACATACGAAAGTCCGATCTACCCGGAGTTCAGATGACCATTCAACTTTCACCCTTTGACAATCACACACTGCACTGCAGTGCCAAACACCCATCCAGAATGTCGGCTTCTTCGATACCCGAACTCCGGCTTTGCGCTCGGCAATGCGCCCGGCTTTTGAGCTACGTTGGCCGGGTCGGATCACTTTGCTGCCAATCGACCATCACCTCGTTTGATTTACCACCGACCTCGGGAAGACTGCTACCACAACCGCATTCATGGATTTCTTTCCCCAACACTATATAGATCCTCATGATTCCATTATGGACCCCACTTGGAGTGGATATTACCTGTGAGAATCAGGTAATCAGCTCAATAAAAGCTGATGACTTGATCGAACAAAAATGAGAACAAACCTGTGAGAATCAGGTAATCAGCTTATTAAAAGCTGATGACTTGATTGAACAAAACGATGAGCACAACTTTTGGTAAAGAAAATGTTGGAGAGAAATTGGATTGAGTTCGATGAAGAAAAAGATCTGGTAAAGAAGAAAACAAAAGCTTTTTATATCAATGAAATCAAACATTGACACGTCATTCTCTTTAGGTCACAAGTGTAGTGATGTAATGAAGTCGCAAAGAATCATCTAGAGGAGTTTATAAGCCAATGATTATCAATCTCAATTACCCCTACCAAAATCCAAGAAAGTGTGGTCTACTACATACAATATTTTAAGATGTCCAATGATGAACCTAATAACAAGCTTCTGTGCTTCGAAAAAGAACCCAAAGAAAGATGAAGGAGAGATTCACAATAGGGCGGAAAGAATCTGGTTATATGTACCTTATAAATGGTTTTGAAAAATTGATCCAAACCATTGAAGAAGAGACACTTATTGAGAATGCTAAGGCTGTGGCAAAAGTAAACCCTTCAGGAAAAGAATCTCAATGGATCTTGATAGAAAAAGAAAAGAAATGTATGTATCATGATGCGTGTTGTAGAGAAAAGTCTTCATTAAGCGTAGGATTTTTGAAAGTCTTTTATCTACAAGAAAAGAGTTGATGTGAAAAAAAAAATCAAAGGGCAAAAGGCAAAAGCAAAAATGAAGTGCAAAGGGATGATTTCCCAGCTGGATGCTGATGATGAACACCAGTGCGGTACATGTGTAGAAAGCTTTCAATGAGCAGTGGTCTAAGCTTATAGGCTTCCACACGAGTCCCAGGATGAAATGCATTCATTTTCTTCGATTTATCAGGATCATGAACACACTTCTTCTCATTCTTTTCTCTTCGGTCTCTTTTAGAGTTCAACACAAAACTAATGAGCCT
>KZ145098.1:0-20078 GCA_002157085.1 Melampsora occidentalis | reverse complement strand
CTCACCAGACACCCGAGCTTGTGAGGAAGAAGTGTCTGACTGTGGGACTTAGTTAAGTTAGTGTGTACCCCCTGGCCATCAGTGCTTTGAAATTTTCCAAAAATTCCACTGCATCATCTTATATGCTTTATCCACTGCACAAAATCACACTGCAGCCCAGCGCACTTGCCTTCTGGGTCCACTTTTTCCTGCAACTTACTGAATACCGCTGTGCTGTGCTATCTTACAATTCCTTATTTCTCCACTGATCATTAAACCCACAAAAGACAGGTGTTACAACCTTTCACAACCAACAGGGTGATCATAATCTGGCACCCATCATGAACCTAACCTTCCCAGGGCTATTGAACTGACATTGGGTTCAACTTAAGTGCACAAGTTTAGAAAGTTGTGATTACCTATGCTTCTCTGCAACCTCCTTTTGAGAGGTTGCATGGTTGAGGACTGGTTAAACAAAGGTCACATGGCAGAACACTCAAACCCAACAAAAATATGTCTGTGAAGATCTCTTGGGTGTCCTATCAAGATGTACAAATGCAAAAAGGACATATCCAAGTATCTTTTTGGTGTGGTCTACATTAAGTTGCATGATAAACAGCAAGTTGCTCAAAGGATATATCAACTCAAAGCCTCATGATGACCCTCAAGAAGTTCTCTTCTTCCCGTAAACACCGCTCTTACAAAAGAAACCAATCATCAATTTCTATCAATCATATAATCTTACATATTATTATCAAACAAAGAACAGTCAATCAGGATCTTTCCTTGAAATGTTATAAGTTCCTATGAAACTTTTTCTTCTTTGCTCATGAGAGGGTGCAGGAGATGGGTATGACTTCCCTTGTTTTTCGATCAATTCCTTTTTTCAATTTCATTTAATGTTAATCCTTCAAATTGAACTTGATCCCAAACAAAAGGGAATTCATCTTTAATTCGATCTCTAACAATTTCATAAAGATCATCTTCGTGCTTTAAGTGTTGATTTTGAAATTCTAAACTTTGTTTTCTGAATTCACTTTCCTTTCTACAGAACCTCAATAAGACAGACAAAGTTCTTTGGTCAGGTTGAATTCCAAGTTCTTCTAATCTCATTTCCCTAAAAACTAATTGAATGGCTTCACTAAAATGTCTAGATCTACATAAACATTCTAACCAAGAATCGATAAGATTCTTATTCATCTCACATCTTGGCCAATCTTGTTTTGATTTCAATCGATTCCATCCTTCGATCGCTAATTTGTTTAATTTACCATTACCTCCTCCTATACTTTCACTTTCATATCCTGCTAAATCAAACATGGTGGCTAAACTTGAATTTGTCATCTTGATCCTAAACTGTTCTTCATTTGAGATTTGTTTCCAAATCATCCATGCACGTGGATACATTCCATTATAAGCAAACCCTTTTAAGAATGAATGCAATACTCTAATTTCTGGATCTACATAAGCATCTAATTTGAATAAAGTGTAAAGCCTCTCAACTTGAAGTCTTGTTGAAAGATTCCTTGGATTTGATTTGACAATTTTTGTAAAATGATTTAATAAACGAACATAAGTTTCTGAATCGGGCGGAACGCCAGCTGAACGCATCTGTTCAAAAATATTACTCAAAGCGTGCATCGATAATGCTTGTGGTTTTTCGAAAAAGGTCTCGGTGGTCGAAGTAGATTCACAACGAGTAAGATAATTCAAAAGGAATCGATCAAAGAAAGGTCTAGTAGGAGTTCCTAATCGGACGAGTTGTTCATATGCTGAATACACTGTAGCTCGATCAGGTCCAAGTTGAATAAACCTTTCAACTAGCTCTTCTAAAACTTCAGATCTTAAAAGAACCTTTTGTTTAACCAATTCGTCTAATACTGTCTTCACCAATTCCCAATCACGAAGATCCAATGAAACACGGAGAAAAGCAGTGCCAAGGTCTTGACTTTCTTCAGCTTTTACAGACTCACAAGCCAAGAAATCATCCCATAATTGACGTGATAGATCGGGTGAAGAAGTCATAGAAGATCGAAACTTGAGGATTGAGCCAATATATTTGGGTAACATTAGGTTATTCCGATGATTTATGAATTGGTACCAACTAGTGACTTTTTCGAAATCGACACCAATCGACATTCGATCAAATAAACAGCTTGCCAGCTTTGACTCATCGAGAATGTCAATCCCAGTGATACTGAGTAGTTGATCGACCAAACGTTGAGCTAAATTGAGATCGGCGGGAGGGGTGATTGAAGAGAGAAGACTAGCAAGTATGTTGATAGACTTGATCGAATCTTTAGACCTCCGAGGGTCAAACAGCTGAGAAAGTGATTCAAAGAGGATAGCTTCATTCCCCAGCGTAGCCAAATGTGACACAAGTGATACTGCGATCCATTCCTCTAATTCGACGCCTTCCTCGAGTTTAGATTTCATCAGATTCAAAGATCGAGGGTCGTCTAATTGAGCAGCGTGAAATAGTAATCCCTCTTGAACCCCTTCGCGCCTCATTTCTTCGACCAAACGAGTCCGCTCTTCTATAAGGCCTTCAGCAGTAGCCAATCGAATCAAGTGTGCATAATCTGCTTCATTCTTTTTGGTATTATTCATCTCTGTAACTTGCAATCCATCCCGAAAAGACACACAACCAGCAAGTAATTCATTCCTAGCCTGCTCAGTTACTTTATCTGAGTTCTTAAGCCAATTGAGAGCTTCAACCACTGCCCCAGTTTTTCCAGAAGCCATTAAATAATAACGTATATCAATTTGATTAGGTTTACAACCCCAAATTGGAATTAAATCTTTAAAAATCTTCAAAACCAATCGATGATCATCTTCTGAAAAACTTTTGATCATCAGTTTTGTTAAAGCTTCATGATCTAATTCAGGTGCAAGCCAAGGATGTGATTTTTGATTGAGAACAAGCGTTGGGTAATCTTTTGTTGGATTGATGGATGGTTTTTGAAACCATTCTAAGAAGATTCTTGGTGTACTTGTAGATGTAAATGATCGATTGTCGGATTGAGATATCAAACGTTGCAAACATCTTTTAGAAGAATTCAACATTCTCTTGTAGTTTTCATAAAATCGAGATGTCAATCAATTTCAAAGGTGACCGAAGTCTTGACTCGATTTGAGGAGATGAAACTGGTTGAGTTCTTCCCGCTTTCTTCTTCTTTTTCGATTGATTTGATTCTGATGATGATTAAATTTCTGATTGGTATATTGAAAGTTTGATAAATGAATAATAATAATAATCTTCATCAGATTTTAAGTTACTATCACACTTTTGAGAGACATGGGTTCAAACTTTTGTGAGATGAATGAATCGATGATATCTCAAAACAAATTGATTAACTTACTGAATGAATGAATGAATGGTTTTGATTTGATTTGATTTGATTTTAAAAAATGCTGAGCTTGAGTTGAGTTGAGTTGGTTTTTTGGTTGTTGACCGTTGCTGAGCTGAATGATCGAAAACCAAAATGACCAATTACAATGCTTATACTAAGCTTGGCTAACCCCCATTGAAGCATATTCGGTATCCAGCTGTATGCTTATAACTGATATCACTCATTTGCCACGACGAACCCAAATCAAATCAACTGTTTACCACTCACTCACTGCCACCTAACCACACCACACCACCCCATCATCATCCTCAACATCCTTGACAATCCAATACTCATTCAATCAAATCCAACTTATCAACATAAAAAATGGAACAAGTAAGAGAGCTATCTGAAATTCCTCAGAAATTCGTAAAAGAGGGAACTCAAGTAAGTCATATCTAACAATCCAAACCCATTTGTTCGAAACCCAAATCTAAACTGATTCCTGTTTTCTTATAATAACAGTTCATGAACCGTTGTACAAAACCTGATCAAAAAGGTATCAATCTCGACAATTCTAATCATCTACAAGATCTTTCAAAACTCTTCAAGAAGCTAATCTGATCTTACTTTCTTGTTTGTGGATAATTTATGATAGAATACGTTCAAATTTGTAAAGCAGTAGCTATTGGATTTGCAATCATGGGTTTTATTGGATACTTTGTTAAACTGGTAAGAACAGCCAAAAACATCTCTGTTAATCGGATTAATGAATTTCGATCAGATCTTAATCTATAATTTTGTCTTTCGGTTTAATCATTCAGATTCATATTCCTATCAATGGTATCTTAGTGTACGTCTCTCATTCAATCTTTCCATCATGATTGATTACTGACTCTACCTTCTGATTCGTTTCCCAACAAAACCAAAAATAGTGGTAGTGCATAATCAATCTCAACCCGATTCCAATGATTTTAAAATGGATAGAAAGATAGATGTAATCTCATGAAACCAAATGAAATTCGAACAACTCACATCACCTCATTTGATCGTCAAATTCATAAACAAAGAGACTTATCTACAGGATTTCTCTTCTTCCTCATGTTTTTCCTTTCTTGTTCTCTCATAATTCTTTTCTTACTTGATCCTTGTGAAATCAAAAAAATGCAACAGAATGGGTAATTTGATGTATATCACTTTGAATTACAGACTTTTTTCAAGTTGAAAGTTGAAAGGATGTTATAGATTAACATAGAAGATAGAAAAAAAGTTTTTGCTGAAAAATCAATTTAGTTTCAATCGAATTGGAGCAAAGGTTGTAACATTCTTAGAGACACTCTTGCTATGAGTTAAACCTCTTCAAACGCTGCTCAGCAGAGCTTGGGATTTGCTATATCTCCTTTTGTGTGAACTTAGGATGAGAATATCAATACTTCATCAATGAGAACCGATGACATGTTGAGGCAATTTTGATTCTATTGGAATGAATGTCAACTATTCAGGTTATCAAACCGTTGATCGCAAAGTATCAAAGCAGACTCCAATGCCAAAATTCTCTCCATCAATGCACACCACAAAGAAAACCATCGTCAACTATTTCATTTTTGAAACGTTTAAATACAACCTTAAATTTCTTTTCAGCTTTCAAAAGGATCAATCACTCCAACTCCTTAAACTATTGTAAAAATACAATTGGTCAAAGTCTCTTTTACTTCTCGTAACCAAAAAAAACCAAAGTGAACATTTATTCGTCTGTATTCATTGCGTCTAATGCTGCCTCATTCGCCGCTTCTGCTTCTTGCATCTGTGAACACGTTCCATAAATAAAAAAGTAAGTGAAATGGCTCATTGAGGAGATTATTAACCCAAGGAAAGTAATTGAAGAAATTACGTACCGTCAATTCAGCTTGTAAATCTTCAATGCTAACTTTCAATCGATCCCTTTCTTCCAGAAGTTCCTGTAAAAAAACCAATAATAACAAATGTCAGTTTTGCTTTGCATAACAAGCCATAAAGATCGACTCAGAGGCGTTTTACGAACCTTATAAGTTGATTGTCCTTCTCTACCCTGTCTCAGCAATTTATTAACTTCTTCTTCTATACTTTCTAATCTACGTTGACCAGCTCCAACTTCATTGATTTCTAATCTTTCAAAACTTGATAATTCGATTTGAGATCGATCTAATTGATTAAACTTTTCATTTAATCTTTCATTTAAAGCCTTTGATCTAATCTCATAACCTCCGATCAGTTTACTTATCTTTTTTTCCATTTTGTTCGCTTGGTTTGCTTCTTTGATCAATTTGCTTCGCGATTCATCTACTAATGATTTGATTCCTTCTATCTTTTCTTGATCGGTTAATCCATCTCCTTTTACCCATTTAGATCTTTTAGCATCAAACAAATATTCATCAGAGTGTTGTGCCCAACTTTTATGAAACACTTCATCATCTGCTAGGACTGCTACTCTTTTGATTTGTTCTTCTGTTGCTCCTGGAAATCCACATACATCAGCAAGTTCCTTGTGTACTAAAGCCTTAGCAGTCGCAAGATGTTCATCTTCAATAGGATCTAAACTCGATCGACCTCCACCTGCAATTTTTCCTCCAGGTACAGGATATACTATAGCATCATGTAAAATCAATTTGACCATCTCTTGAGTGATTTGTCTATCAATATGATCTTCGAGTTGGTTTCCAGTATTTAAACTTTTGGTCAATTGACTTGGCTCGAAATCAATCGGTCGAGGTAAACCACGTTGGATCACTTGAGTTCGTCTAGCTAAAGCCTTTTCTTCTTCTTCTTGTGTGATCGCTTTCATTTTGGCCGCTCGATCTGCAGCATCTTCTATCATCGATCCAGCTTCATCTGCAATCTCGGCTATCCTTTCAAGCTCTTCTTCCGGCAAGACGAGTTCGTAATCATTCTTGGGTTTGGGTAGTGCCATGAAACCTTGCTTGAGTTGTTTTTTCGTATCAATTTGTCGGTTTCTTGAATCACGTGGTGTATCTCCCATCATCGATACATCATCTCCAGCATTGATATTAAGATTATTTCTACGTAAAGGTGTTCGCATAGGTGTACCACCTGGTCCGATGCCATCACCACCTGGAGTCGCACTAGGATCACGACTATCTGATTGTAGAGGGGTTGCCAATGGATTCGGTGTAGCAGAAACTGTTCGAGCAGGTGTAGCACCATCGAATCCAGTACCTCGTCCTGATAATTCGTGTAAAGGTGTATTCGCTTCCCCCAATAAAGGAGTTTGAGCCATCGTCATATTTCTCAAATTCCTTGCTTCTGCCATGATATTATCAGCCTGAGCTGGTGTGCGTGGTGTACGAGCAGTTTGAGCATGTTGAAGTGTAGAATATTCTCCTAATAATCCTTGACTAGCTCCTTCGCCGCCTTCTTCTACTAAATTCTTAGCTGTCTCTCCTGCTTGACCGATCTTCACAATATCTTCTAATTCAACTTCTCCTACTTGAGGTTCAGGTAACATCAACTTTCTTCTTTTTAAGATATTGGCTTCTTCTTTTTGCCGTTGAATTAGATTATCTTTGGCAGGTACGAAATGTGATGAAGCATCTTTATCCGCTGCTGTTTCTTTCGCTTTACGTGATCGTTTTCTTCTTTCTTCTTCATCTTCTGCTCTGGTTCTTTTATGAGAATCTAATTGTCGTAAGTTTTTACCAACTGGTGCTGCCACGAATTTGTTTTTTTCTTGAGTTGTATCGTAAAAACCGGGTGCAGGTTGTTTTTCAAATGGAATATCAGCATTATAGTCCATTCCGTCTTTTTTGGGTCGCATTCGCATCCTTAAAACAAACCAAAGGATTATAGACATGAGTACATTGTCAATTCTGATAAGGAAGGACGACAGTAACAACTCACATTATTCCGGCTGCTTTCAACTCCCTCTTCTTTTGTAGCATAGCTAATCGTCGCGCTTCTTCCAGTTGACGTTCTCGTGCTTTACGCTTAGCTTTCTTTCCCTGAGTATTAGCCAATCTAGCTCGAGCCTCTGATAACATTTCTTTCTCTGTTGATCGATCATACGAAGAAGATTACGTTTGTCAATTCCAAACCGATTGATGAAGAAAAGATTTCGACCCACCATCTTCATCCATGTCGATCNTCAATTCCAAACCGATTGATGAAGAAAAGTTTTCAAACCCACCATCTTCATCCATATCGATCGGATCAGGTCTTGCTGGTTTAGCTTCCGGATCAGGATCCACTTCACCAGGTCTAAGTCTTCTAACATCATCAGCACTAGGACCAGCTTCAGCTCCGGTACCAGTTAAGCCAAGCTCATCACCACCTTCAACCGTCTCTCGTTGTTCTGCTTCATCTAATAATCTTTGATATCTTTCTAAACATTGATTGGCGGTTCTGCCTACGATAGGTGCAATCGTACGCCATTGAGTTGGCATTAATTTTGCTAGATGTAATAATTTCTCGTCTTCTTCTTTAGACCATTCGGCTATAATGAACAACCAAATAGAAATGTTGATTCTTCAACGTCTTTGAAACACTTGAAATCTCATCATCGATTACTTACTTTTCTTGATCGATGGATCTAACCATTCATACCAACGAGCTTTACATTGTTTGGGTGTTTTTCTTACTAATAAAGAAGAAATCCGAGCCCATTGATTTTTTCCATATCTAATCCAAGACAGAAGAAACCAATCAAATCTCGTGAGAATGAATCTGGGTTGGGTGAGAAGAAAAGATCATAAAATAAAGAAAGGTATTTACTTTGAGATAGCTGCTTTTAAGATTTCATCTTCTGTGTTACGCCAAACACCACCTTTGATGATGATCCTCATGTTGGAATCTCAGGTGGGTGTAAAGATATTCGAGTGCTTCTGATATGTTGGATTTGATATGAAGGAAAGAATGAGTATTTGAGAAGATGATGAAGTGAGTTGGTTTCGATATGAGATGGTCTTAACGACTTCCTCTGGGCTTCCTTTAGATGGCGAGGAGGATCTGGCTGAGGCATCGGACACGGGCATAACCCCGAGACGAAGGCTGAACAGGGTCGGGTCATGTAGCCGGACCGTGACATGAACATACAGTATACTCAGCCAGAAATCCTCGTAAATCTCACTCCTACACCAGCCAGAAGTAATTAATGTTTGTGGGATCAACCACCTAATGGTCGTATCACTAACAAAACCATAAAGTTCTGAAAGCAGCAGCTTGATCAAATTCTAGTATGCTCATAGGACTCTGTTATAAAACAAATTAAAGAAGGTATATATACCAAAAGGCAATCACAGTAAACAAAATGTAGATTGTCCCTTGTAAACTGACCATGATGTCTACTACCTTAAAATGGTATCATCATCATCATCATAGAATAAAGCACGCAATCAAATTTTCCCCCAAGAATAAGTCATCATCACAAAACAAATCAAAAATTTAGGGCAACTTCACACAAAAGAGATGTATCCAAGATAGGGAGGATACCAAACAATGCGACCAAAAAATCGAATAAAATATCAAACTAGAATATGCTTGAATTGGACCACTTAAAGGCTGAATTATACCCCAGCATCTCATTCTTTTCAAGTCCATTCATTGTTCATTCTGGGAGTTCAGATTCAGCGTCATGGCTATATCCATTTTCGTCTTCCTCATATCCTTCTTCATATTCAACATCATCTTGTAAGTCGTCATCAATACTTGCCGTTGCGTACCTGAAGCAAATTATGGACATCATCGATATTATGAAATACCCAGGTGGATCAAATCAAGGGTCGTTACTCACTGTTGGTATTCTTCAATCAAGTCAATGAGATTGGATTCAGCCTAGGGATTCACAAATCACAATGTGTCAGTACATGGAAAGGGTTGATGACTCGCGAATTATCGCGAAGGATCAAGTTACCTCAGTGAATTCCATTTCGTCTGTTGAATTTGGAAAAATTTCACGTCAGGAACTGTGGTCTACGGAATCTTGGGATCAATAGTAGATTTGGTACTGACCCATTCCTTCGTTTGTGTACCAATGTAAGAATGCACGTCGACGGAACATAGCCTATGACACAGTGCAAAACCCAAAAACCTTTGAATTGGATGGACATAAATAACTATCAAGGGAGTGGGACGAACTGCATATTGAGCTTGGGTTCTCTTGAACAATTCTTGTTGAGCTGTTGAATTACCGATGAATGTCGCAGCCATCCGAAGACCTAATCAAATCGAGAGAAAAACTCGACTAATCAGTATATGATGAACAACGTCCGAGAAATAATACAGTGAGACGAACCAGTTGGAGGCACTTGACATAACGAAGTCATCACAGAGTTAGGGATCCAATCCACGAAGAAATCCGAGTTTTTCTCTTGTACAGCTGCCATTGACTCCTCAACACTGATATTTACAAACACGTCGAAATGAGTTAATTCCGCGTCAGTTCTGCTGCAATGTTGAGCTGTAAATAAGTAGATTTCATCACTTACTCTCGAGAAGCAACAGCAGCACCTCGGAAAATAGTGGCTGCAGTAAGGTATCTACCGAGGCGGGGATCAGAGGCTGCCATCATCGATTGTGGCGCAAAGACTTGCTGGGTTAGCTCAGGCACCTGGAACAACTCAAAAATCAGTTCTGTTTTTTCTGAAGATATCTAAGAAGACACTGACTGTCAATTTTTGATACTTGGCAGAACCAGGTGCCGTCAATGGTGCAAATCCACACATGAGGAAATGCAATCTAGGGAACGGGACCATATTGACGGCCAGCTTGCGTAAATCGGCATTCAATTGACCTGGGAATCGTAATGTAGTCGAACTACCGGCCATCACATTGGCTACGAGTGCATTCAGATCACTGTAACTCGGATCGTTCTTTTTGAGTGTCCTCTGGCAGACTGAAACGTAAGATGGTCAATGAGTACCTGATCCAGATAAGGGAGATGTTTGGAGAGCTTACTATCGAACAATGCTTCGTTATCGATGTTGAAAGTCAGATCGCTCTGTAAAGTGGGTCATAGTTAGTGATGCGAGCTTTCTGAATGAGATGCACAGCCTAGCTAACGTCAATGTACCATCTCAACCAATTGATGGAAACAAAGCGTCGCATTATACGGCTCCACTACTGTATCCGACACCTTTGGACTGGGTAGAATAGACCATGTGGTCATCATTCCTGAATGGTTTGGCATTCAGCATCAAAGATGTGTGAAATGTGATCAGAATGTCATACTACTGACGCAGTAGGTTGACTTGATATACTCACGGTCTGGGTATTCTTCTCTTAGCTTATTCAAGATCAGTGTTCCTAGCCCACTTCCTGTGCCGCCTCCTAACGAATGGACCAACTGAAACCCTTGGAGCATCTCACAACGCTCAGTCTCGTGTCGAACGACTTCCATGACATTTTCAACGAGCTCAGCTCCTTCACTTTGAGAGTTCATAGATTTGATCGAGAAAACAAGACACAGCCAAAGAGATCATCAGCGCGATAGAGGTGATCCTTATAGGAAGGATGAAATAGGCTCGAGAGGCCTCAGCTTACGTGTAAAAGCCCTAGATGAGTTGAATGAAGTTTTATCATGATCAGTGCATGACCCACATCAATGCGATAGAGACAAATACGAGATATAGTTTTTATTCACCTTTGCGAAGTTATTACCTTCAACCGCAGCAGCATGTCATATCAAAATTGTTTCAGATCGAAGTAAGAGCCCTTTACGAAAAGACCAAGATGACATACCGGCTCCTGATTGACCATTGATATAGTTATCGGGTCTGTGTAGCTTTCCTAATGGGCCAGACCGAATGGATTCCATGGTATTAGGCTCAAGATCGATGTTGAGTCCTCGAGGAACCCATTTGTCTTTAGCTGCTTCGCTAAAGAAGACTCCTAACCGAGTATGTTGCTCCTCTGTTGCTTCAGGTAAGGGTATTCCTTCTCCAGATAACGCATGCTCCTG
The DNA here is from genome assembly GCA_002157085.1 of Melampsora occidentalis. Classification (NCBI taxonomy): domain Eukaryota; kingdom Fungi; phylum Basidiomycota; class Pucciniomycetes; order Pucciniales; family Melampsoraceae; genus Melampsora; species Melampsora occidentalis. Next base: position 8,819 of record KZ145098.1, on the reverse strand, counting down.
TAGAATCGATTGCCAGAAAGAGCTGGTGACCTACGTTTCGTCAATTGCAATACGAGACAGTAAGTCAGTCTTCAAGTTCTTTTGGATCGAGGGAGAGGTCGATTGAGTTACGTCGAGCAAGTAGAGACCTCACCTGATTTCCTGCTTGTCCAGCAGCGAGGGTAATGATTTCCCTCATGCCGCCTATTTGATTGCTTTTCTTGTGCACTAGATCGATTTGTGTATTGGTGGGTAGCTGGAGGTAGCTGGATGATGCGAGTCAGCAATGGAAGTGGCTTTGAGCCTTTGCGCACGGCTGCGCTGAAATGAAGGCCCGGAACATCACTCGGTCATCCGGGTCTCCCAAGTTCCCAACTCTTTCAGATGTACCGGCGAAATCCGTCATGGCTTCACACTTCTTGTTCATGTTTTGAAGGTTCTGCAACGAACTTAACAAAGTCAACTCGCTCCGAGCGAGGCTTCGAGCGAGGTGAGAGTGATCCTACATCGATAGCCAATAGAGTTCCAAACATCCTTTGGCAACATGATTTGTAATGTGCGGGTAGCTGCTGGTCAGCTTCACAAATCCTTTTGCTGTTGACATGTTTTTGAGATGAGTTCAGCGGCCAGCCAGGCTCATAAGAGACGCGTGTCACCTCGTCACGCAGTGACTTTTTCCCGAGAAGACACCAAGAGGCTGTTCGTTCTCAACGGAACAAATCAAGCAAGTCGCAAGATGAGTAACAAATTAGGTGCACGTGAGATCTGGAACAAAGAGAGCAAATTGACTTCTCATAGTATACCAAAGACGGCCATGCCTTTTGATAGCATTTACACGCTCGATTTATGTCTGCGGTAAAAATTTAGCTGACAGACCAACGCAGAAGACAATCTTCAAGAGTTTGGAATGATTCCAGTGCAAATTCTCGAAGATTGTGATTTACTTACTTGGAATGTTCGTTTGTAGGATACGGAATAGCAGGTGAAGGCTAAGCTCAATCTCATCTTCATCTCCTTGCAGGTTTATGTCTTGTGGAATTGCCGAGTTTTATGGATTTGCTGACTTGTTGACCGTCCTCGTAGGACACATGTATAGGTAATGTGAGTAAGATGTATGCTAGAAATCAGTCAAAGAGAGATGAAAAGTTCCAAAAACCTCTTCATGACCGTTTTCTTAGTTTTATTCCTTCCACTATGACCATTTCTTGAAGTGTCTCTGCAAGCTATCAAAATGCCCCCTCGTAGGCTCACCTTACGACCCAAAGAGTTTCCTTTCGAAAGAAGTCAAGATTCCGGCATACCCCTCAAACTAGTCACCACCCGACATGGTACAAAAGTTTCCAATCCATCTGGCCATAATGAGTTCGGTAATAATGGTACCCAACACCTTGGTGAACAGTCATCCTCTCTGCGTGCAAGAGGGGACGACAAAGGTTCTCCGCCAGCCTGGCTTGAGCGAGCTCTGGAGGTTCCAGAACATGGTCAGGCCCGCGCCTTCGACAAACCCTCCTCATCGCGACGTTATCCAAGCTTCCATCGACCGGTTCCTCGTCGTGCTTCGCGTCATCCCCAACATCCTTCTCTAGCGACCATTGATTCTAGCGGAAGCCTGTCAAGCCGAAAAATTGAGTGTCAGAACTATGGTTCAGCTCCCACCTCTATCGATCCCCGGGTTAGCTCACCCAGAGCATCACCTCAGATGCTTCCACCCTTCTTGGCCTATCGTCCACTTACCTATCCCAACGATACTCTGCACGAATACAATTCTCCTACACCATTGCTCGCTGACGATGGCGGCGGCTGGGAAAACAATCAGGCTTCGGACCATTCTCGCAGCCGTTTGTCCTTCCAAACTTGGCCAGAGGAACAATCAAGTCAAACTCTGGAATACAATCCATTTCCCTCTCATGTAGGCTTTACATCTCACTTTGTCTGAACTTGCGCAGATAAATCTTGAAAAAAATATGTGCATATCAAGCGCAGGCCTCATTTTTTGGTAACATACACTGTTGTTGCATCATAACCTCTGCAAAAAGGATTTAATTGACGCGAGCTAACAATATGTCTTCCATTCTTGTACCACAGATATCACAGTCTTCTCCGCTGTTAAGCATGGAACGTCGGAAGAGTCAACTTGAATCTCTTCATGAGAGGGAATGGAAGCGCAGGCTACCAACTGAAGCCCCGACTCTTTATCATCATTCACCTCTCCTTCAAGAATCGTACCCACCACCCCAATCGCCGTCCCAGAGTCTTCAAAGTCACAATGTATATTCAAGGAATCCGAAACCTGATCGCTATCTACTCAAACTTGCATCTGCTGCAGAAGCCATCGCGAGTTCTGAAGCAGATTTTTCATCACCACTTGGGCTTACTTTGCCAATTGATTTGGAAGACGGTTTCTTTGACTCTAGCACAAGTACGAGACATGACGCCTTCAGCTCTTCTACTACGAGTCCTTGCGGCAGGATTATTAAATCTCATCAATCAGAGTATCTGATGGACCCTAGCACGCGACAACACCTGACTCACGACGACGTAGAGGCATTTCGGCAGGTTTCCCAAGAAACCGCTCAGTCTGATCATAGAGTTTTTCAGGAATCTACGTCTTCTCATCAACATCAGCCTTTGGAAGCTTATGAAACATCTTCACCTATCCACACCACCTGGTCGAATCCCAAATACTCACCATCTCTCAACGTTTGGAAGAAACATCAACAAGTCCTAAGTGATCCGTTCAAGTACAAAACCCAATCAAACAGCAACATATATGAAGAGGAACTTTCATATCCTGATATCCTTGCACAAACGCAGGCAAATCTAACAACTTTTTCAGCAATAAAAGTCAGTAAAGAGCCTTACAATGAAAAAAGAAATGATTCTATATCTCCAACCTTTCTAGAAGAAGACCAAAAGGCAGTCTTTGCAGAATTAAAAGCTCTCACGCGACCGGGTACAAAATCAATTCACCGCCAGGCTGCAATCTCTCCAGCTCAAGTTACCATGTCGCCATCTGTCAGTGTTGCAGCAACTGAAGAGATTCAGCAAGAAGTGGAAGAGCCTGGAGATTGGGCGGGCCTTGAGCAGTTGCTTGAAGAGTATCCTGAATCGACGGTAGATTTTGACGAGGATGGAAGTGGACCTGGTTTTGTTATTTGGCAAGATCCTGATATATCATAGGCTTTCTTATTTTTCTCAATGATGAACTTATGTGAAGGAACACATATATATGACACGTTAATTCTATACATTCTCGCTTTTGGAATATGTGCTCACCACAATCACAATAAATGACTGGAGTAAGAATATTGATGCTTCCAAATTCGCATCGACACTGTCACTGTAAAAGCTGTATACAATGTGGCCCGTGTATATTGGATGTCACCCTGATAGTCCTATCGCAGTGTGAGTTCGACATTGTCATAGATTTAGTGAGCCTAAGATTGATTAGAGTACAAACATATATGTCCAAAGGAAAGCTCTTCAAGGGGGGATGGATACTGCACTGTATGTGCAACCATAAGCATGGTACAAGATATATTGATAACAGTCCATATAACGGGCATAATACAACATTTTGAAGTCGACATTGAAACTGAATATGGAGTCTATTTTGAATGTTGGATCAAAACTGAGTTGGTCAAGAGTGATCTTGGGGTTATAGCATCAAAATCAAATGAGAACCCAAACAGGGACTGATCAGTTCTAATAACGATCCTTGCGAACCTCACCCTCAACACCATTTAGTTGAAGTTGACCGGTTTCAGCGGATACCGTGAAGTTTCCGCCCACTTTACTAAGGAGAAAGTCACCATATCGGATAGAAGATCGTTTCTTGACGTATCTATCGGATTGCTTCTCTTGACGGAGAATAGCAGGTAAAGGAGAGATATGGGCGTTGAAAGCTGGCTCGTAAAAGAAAGGTACCCTGATACCTCGTTTTTGAGAAATAAGATGAAACAGATATTCAGCTTTAATCAAATACTTCCAAACAAATTTCCTGCATTTATCATTTCTTTTTTATCTATAATCTCTTGCGAAATGATCAGACCTGCCAAGCAAGTAGCTCACTTACGAAACTCGATAGTTTTCGCCTTTATGAATCACTCGATGCAACGTAGCCTTGTAAATCCCATTTGTCCAAATCTCCCACATCTCTCCGATATTAACCACTGGATGACAAAGCGTAACTATCAGTTAATGATCTCGTTTTAGGATGATATTAAAGCAATCAGTGGAGTTTGGTGATACCGAGTGCTCCTTCAATAGGATCAGCATTGACCCAAACTCCTACTTCTCCTCCCTCTTCAGTAAGAACTTCTGTTGGGCTTGCCTGAACTCCTCGTCTGAAGACTTGTAAAGCACCACGAGTCGAATCAGCATAGAGGAACGTATAGCATCCGTAATCTGTCCAGATCGAACGTATTGGTTATCATTTGAAGACGATGCGCGGTACTTGCGATCACATATCAAAGTCAAAAAGAAGACCTTTGTGAGCCCCGCACGAGATCCCGTCGTGAGTGTTGGGTAAAGGTGGGTAACCGATACATCGCATGACCCTGGTACGAAGCGCGTTGCAATTATAGATCGAGTCGGCTCAATGTAGATTGAATGAGCTCAAGACAAAGTAACAAACCAGAACGAGTCCTTCACAAGATTGAATAAGTTTTCTATCTCATCTGATTTCAAACCGAGTCCCATCCCAGTTGCTCTCATCATCACTTCACCCAATCGAATCATCGCAGCAATGTATNGGCTAACAACTTCTTTATAATACTTTGGTGTTTCTGGCCATCTGTTTTCTCCTCCTAGAACTTTCCCTTTCCCATCTTTGCCGAATGGAGAGGGTGCATAAAGATCTAATGCTTCATGCCAATCTGCTTTTCCTTGTGTGATATTAAGACCTTTTCGTTGATATCCACGTGCGAAATCGTTGGAAGCGATCGACAAAGCTTCTTTCTCTTCTTCAGTGGCTTCTAAAAGAAAGGTACGAGTAGCTTTAAGGACATCTGCAAAAAGCTGTGTTGGAATACCGTGTCCAGTGAGATAGAAGAAACCGGTCGAGGTACAGGCTTCATGAATTTCAGCTGCGGTTTTGCTTTGATGATCAGGGTTCGAAGGTTGCCGAAGAAATGGTGAAATGTCAATGAGAGGTAATGAGGTGGCAAGTTGTTCAGACATAGCAGTGATAAGGTCGAGATGCTGGAAGAGGATTAGCGCAAAAACCCGAGGGCAAACTCGAGTGGTCTGATGTATCCTGTCTTATCTCGCTTATCCACAGGTCGTAAACTCGACCACACCACATCATCGTCGTCATGACCTCAACTGCACCTATCCCAACCCTTGCGCTCTCATCAAACAACAAAGCTGAGTTGGCAAAAAGCGTTCAGGAAGCCTTCAGTAATCTTGGCTTTCTTTATGTCACTCATCCTGATCTCGATCAAATTTCCATATCTAAAATCTTTGAGATCTCTAAAGTTTTCTTCACTCAAAGTTCCGAGTTGGAGAAGACTAAATGTGCTCGAAAGGTTTGGTCATTGAACACATCTCTTGATCACCAGTACATATGCTCATTGGTTGATGAGCTTGTATGTTAGGCTGATAACATGGGCTATGTGGCTTTCAAAGCCGAACAGTTTGAGTCCTCGTTTCGTTTGATGTCATTCATAAGAACGAGGCCAATGACAATGTTTGTATCGTTCATCAGCTTGGATCCACTATCAAGTCCTCAAGGGGACACCAAAGAGTAAATCACAACATTTCAAGCTTATGATATCTAACATGCTCTGTTGAATTGATTGAACTATACCCACAATTCCTATGGCCTTGCCTTCTTGAATCGGGGATATAAAGGGCTTTCAACTTGGGAAGATTGATCCTTCAAGATGGACTTCCTGTCGCACCGAAAACACAAGTGATTCCTTCGACGTTAGAAAATCATTTACCAGCCATTTACGAGTTTCAAGAGGTAAGCACTTATGATTTTCTTCTCTCGAAATCATAGGTTTATTCTGACATCATTGCGGGTTGGTTGGTAGACTTGTCGGTCAATATGCCTTGAGATCCTCAATTTACTGGCCATCAGTCTAGGAGTCGGTGGTACTTTCTATCAATCAATGAACAAGCACTGGTATTGACATACGAAATCAATGCATCGTAGCTTTCAAAGGATATCTTTACCTCACAACATATGGCGAAAGAAGACGACCTTTCAATTCTTCGTATGCTTTATTACGCCTCTCAACCTTCGAATCCTGAGAATCCGTCGGGATCAGCTTCTATCCGAGCTGGAGCTCATTCGGACGTAAGTTTGATGTTGTATGAAAACTGTTTATCTAGGATTTGATCCTAGTTAACGTTGCTTTTGGGTTTGATTTAGTACGGATCATTGACTTTACTATTTCAGGAGTCTGATGGTCCAACTGGACTTCAAGTACTCACTTCTTCGGAAACTGATCCAACTTCAAGTTGGAAAGATGTGGCTGTTCAACCTGGCGCTATCCTGGTCAACATTGGTGATGCTCTTGAGTTTAGTCTTCCACGTCTAAGGCTATCAACGTAGTATGATCATGGTATTCCATTTCTCATCATGAGAATGTCGTTTCCCATTTTGTTTGGAACTTTCCTAGATTTTGGACCGGTGGTAAATTGAAATCGACAGTACATCGAGTCATTCAACCTACTCACCCTTCTCATCACCACCCCACTCGATTCTCGATTGCTTACTTTTGTCAACCTGACCCTGATGCAATCCTCAAGGATGTGCTAGGAAATTCACCTGATCTGTGTAAGTTTTCTTATGTCAAGATGTACATCTTTTGAAGCCCTAATCTCGTCTATACGCCCTCCGCCCCAACCACGCCTTTTTTATATCTTGAAACACTCTGATCTCATTTCGTTTATCTATCGTATGAACAGTGACCAGCTCTCGACTAGAAAGTAAAGGAATTTCTCTTTCTGAAACACTGACTTCTCGTGAACATCTAGCTCGAAGATTCAATGCTACTTACCTCTCAGGGCCCACTCCCTGAAAGTACCAGTTAATCTCTGATTGATGAAAAGCCTGTCAAGTTTTGTGATTTATGATTTCATTGAGTTATACAGCATCTTATCATGAAGAATAAAGTAGTCAATTGATCATTTGTTTACAAAAAGCTTTCCGTGTGTGTCGCATTTAGTGGTGTGCCAGAGTCGCACCTCCAAGAATGGCATCATGGGTAGAGGATTTTATGAAAGACTCGTAATGCTTGGCACCTCTTTGGCCACAGATGAAGACCCTTAGATTTCATGAAAAAACTCTTGAAGAAGGACACATGAAATAGACAAGGGGAAACATAACAGAAAACTTATTCAATATCCACAATTTCACTGCTTGGAGCAATTGGAGGTTCCAATTGCGGAGTTGATCTTGGACTGTACCAAAAGATGTGACCCCTTCTAGGGATCGGAGTTTGTACCACTTTGCGACACATAGGGCAGAACGGTTTTTCAGGACCTTGATCTTGACATTTATCGATGTGTGGCTGTGCAGTTCATGAATCAGTCAACGATGTTGTTGTGATAAGGTGAAGAAAGAATTTATGGAGATGAGAAAGGGTATGTTACCTTGATGCAATGTTCATGATAGACATGTGTTTCATGACAGTTCAATCTCAAAACACGTTCATGGAGAAATTCTTGCAAACATATCGGACACGCTTTCATTTCTTGTCCACCCTTGTTAGTTCCTTGGGTTATATGCTTTGAAACTGATTCTACTTCATTGGTGGCTGAGTGTATACGGAGCTTCAATAAGATCTTGAGCCCGACATCTGAAAAACAAGAGAACATTCACCACTCACCAGATGTTTGTCTCTCTGGATCCATCAACTTCTGGGCTCCTTCTATGTGATCTGCAGCTTTGGTCAAGATTGCAATAACCTCCTTTTTATTTGCCATATATACACTGGTCTTTTGATGATCTTGAGGGTTCAATTTTCTCATTTCATCTTCATAAGCTTTCAAAGAAGTCAATACATAATCATAATGTTTCAGGTCCACTTTTGACCATCCAATGAATGGCGCTACAAGGTTTTCCATGTAGAGATCTCCATGTTCTCTGCCAAGAAATGCTTTGACATCTCCTTTCACTTTTCCTTGATACTCAAAGTCTTTCCTCAATGATGCATACCTAGACTCAAAGATGGGATTGATAATCTTTTTATCTCCCAGATGGTCTATCACTTCTTGGTAGTGTTCCTGGAGATGTGTCATGATATGGTAAAGAGATATGATTTCACCTTCTGGAATGCCTTCATTTTCCATTTGATGCTGACAACTCTTTATCAAGAATGATAGGATCTCCTCTGGAATTGGACACCTTGCTTGAAGTAAGGTGTTATATACTGTGATAAAATCTGGACTTGTTCTATTGGCTTCCTTGGTTTTGAGATATTCATCCAGTTTCAAGAATAATTCTACTCTTTCCATTGCTTCCAAAATGCCTGTAATGATTACAGGGTAATTGCTCAATGTTGTATCATCTGAGCATTTTTGCATTGTCCAAAGAATGGAAACTAACCTGGATCTATTTCTACATGCTCTGAATCCTGATCCCAAAGGTTTATCGCACTAGCGGCCAAGTTTTTATCTATAAATCAAAAGTGTAAAAGAACGAGCTTACGTGATAAGAAGAGTTCAACTATCTTGTTTGAAGTTGGGAATATACTCACTTTGGTTTAGCAAGAGCTCCAACTCTCCTCGGGAAAGAGAGCCTTCTTGAAAGTTTGTACGCAACAGCTTTCCATCTTCCGCTGATAGATTTGGTTGAATACCCTTCAAGATTCCCAAAATCCAAACCC
>KZ145096.1:0-11812 GCA_002157085.1 Melampsora occidentalis | reverse complement strand
GCCCAATGGCGCGCTCGCGAAGGGAGATGGACATGCACCTCTCAACCGCGGCTCACTTGACCCTTGCCAGGATGATTGGAAAGAAAAGACGTTATTGGTATAAAATTGCAAATATCAAACTATTGGTATGAGCAAGCAGAGGATTTGTATGTTTCAAACTCAACTGCACAAATGATACGCTGTCTACAAGGTGGGAACTACATGGTGTGGACTAGAGCTGTTGGAAGACAGGAGGACAAAACGTCTTGAACTGAGTATCAGAATACTGACTTTCACATCTCCATGATGTTTTCTTCGTTAGGGCCGTCTTGTGTAACATTTGCCGCGGCGGTCATACCCGCAATGATTTGCGCCTCAGATGGCAAAGCAAATGTGTATGCTTGAGTCAAGTGTTCAAAAAAGGTGAGACCCGTGAAATATTGGCAGTCTTGATCATATATAATCTTATAAAACCTACATCAATTAATCCATTCAGTAAATTGTGCAAGTGATCCTTTGATCCTTTGATGAGATTGGAAAGTAAACTCACGAAGAGGTGAAGTCGTCAGCTTTGTAGCCTTCATCATTCTTTCGACGCTTTTCCTCAAGACGAAGGTTTTCAAGCTGATGATCAACTGCGGCCCAGATTGAACTGGATCCCTTCCCATTCTGGAATATGCGGACTGCCTCTCGCCGCTTCACGCAAAATAAAGTCCCCGCCAAGTCAGCCTGTGTGGTACATTGTAGGGTAGGTGAAATAACATCGCTTACAAGGTAAGCAATTCGCGCACGGGTCGGATGATCGGTGGCACCCCATAAGCTGTCCATGTCTGCATGCGTGCCAGTTGTTCCACACTTGTGAGCAATCTGGCAATCATGTGTTAGTAATTTAGCCTATGAACCTGACAATTCAAAACACACTGACTATGTACATAATCTCCTTTAAATCTGGCACAGCGGTGTTTTCGATGACTCCTATTTTCGCGTCATACACGCCAGACAAGAGCTACAACTATGTGTCAGTTCTTTTTATGTTTCACTGATGATCAAGGCTAGAAATCTCACAGAAATGTGAACTTTCTCTCGCGCGTGTTTGCATGCGTTCTTGATGTCGGTATGATATCGCTTGATACCTCGTGAATCTGTAATCCCATTGACTTTGCATGGCAGGTTTTCCCCCCTCCAAGCTGCCGATTTTTCTGCGATGGTACGCTGTTACGTTGGATCTCATCAGTTTGGTCGGTTATGTTGTTTCAAGAGGTGTTTCTACAGATGAGACAGCTTTGACCTTGACAGTGTTGAACAGCGAGTCAGTCAACCAAACCCGGTTACTGCCTTTGAGTGCCGTGTATCCCTCGATTATAGGCAAAGTGACCTTTTTGTCGGCCAGTTGGGTGATCGCATTCTGGTGTAGAAGATTGATTGATGAAAGTTATAAAGCGATGAAATGATCAAAAGGATGAAATGATTAAATGAAGGGGAACCAAAATGAATCGAACCAGTAAAATTGCAGAGGCAACCCATGGGGTGGCAGGTTCTATCGCCACTGAGTTGGCATTGGGTGTCGGACCCCCCGCTCCAGCTCCAGATGGAGCGGGAGCTGGAGCCAGATCCAAAGCCGGAGCCGTGCTCGCTCCTACCAAGGCTTGAGTGAAGGCTTGAGTGTGGATGTCTTCGGCAATTCCTTGCACAGTCTCGGCAAGAGCATTAACCACATTAGATACTTTGGTTAACTCCATTAGTATTTGTGCGTGAGCCGTGGAAATTGCCATTTGATTATGACGAACACCAATGACCTGAAATGGATTGAATTAATTCGGTCTTGGAAAGTGGATGCTCAAAATAAATAAACTGACCTCAGCTTGACACTGTGCGTATCCCTGGTGAACTTCGTCCAAACCTGCCTTGGTGGCCAAGCCTTGGAAGAATTCTTGTTCTTCTAAGGTTAGTGGACACGTCGTCTCTGGGTTGATGGCTTGATCTTGAAGGGCATCGGGATTTAAAGCATTACTACTGGTACCTGGAGTTCGAGGCTGGGAACCCAACATATCATCATCGACCCCGTTGGGTGTTGCGACCCCGTTGGGTGTTGCAGGACAAGCATCCAAGTTGGGATTGCTTTGCAAAGTTCGTGAGCTTGTATCTGCCAGCCCCAAATTGTCCAGTGCTTGATTGGCCAGGCCTCCCACATCAAGCATCGGCAAGGGCCCTTAGAAGTGGTGTAGATATGAGAAATAGTAGAAATTGACAACGAAATGATTATTACTACTCACCTGCCAAGGGTCGAAGAGCCCCATGATTGTTCATACTACGGAGGGCAAGAGCCAAAGATGGAGAACGGTGGGCTCCCCCAGGGCCTCGAGCGTAAGGGCTCCCCCGTTCAGCTGTGACCAAGAGTTGGCTAATGTTCTCTCTGGTATTGATAAGAAAGGATTGAAAACAAAGGAAGTCTCACTCACTGAGTGAGCTTGGTACTAGTGTCATGTTTGATGATGAAAGCTAAGTGCAATTGATGTGCTTGGTGTGTTGAAGAAGAAGTGTGTAAAATGCTGACGAAACAGAGAAACTGAACGTGGAAGGTGGTTGGTTCTGGTTTAACTTGCTCAATTTCTCACAGGAAGAAGGTGACAGAGGTTGAGCCGACCGGGAGCTGTCAAGAACAAACCTATCTCTGCCAAAGGCTGCGCAACTTGACATTCCTTGGCATGTGTGGGTGTGCAATAATTTGAATCAAATTCTGATGTGTGGTGGGGTCCTCACTCTGTCCGTCCACTCTCTCTTCATCATCTGCTGAAAATGTCGCTTAAACGAACTCGAGTTTGGAATCTCTTGGCTAACGGCTCGTAAGTACATGAAGGAACCGGCTTTGTCTGGTCAAGAGCGCTGACTTTGGATGTGGAATGCTCAATATCCAGTGAGGAGCCAGCTGAATATGATAATGCCATACCTGCAAATGCGCATCCGGAAACATCAAATTCCCAAATCGATCAGCTTGATTCTCCCCCACCGGACGACGTCGCCGCTGAACCCATACGTGCAAGAAGACTCCCTTTGGCAAGCGAGGATGCCATGCCTGGTAACTTGGTTGAAGAAAATGCAGCTCCGGGGGCAGTAGACGCTGTCTTACATGCCAGTGAGCACCACTCATCTTGGCTCGTCCAAAGATTATTGTTAATAATAATGTTGATTGATGCTAAATTCTGTGATGTGATCCAGACGAAGGTCCACAAGAATGGATTCCACAAGAATGGATCTCAGTCAAACGTATACCAGGAGGCGTGATAAATTACACCATGCTTCGCCGCCTCATGCTCAAAACAGACTTACTGGATTATCTCAAGTTTGTTGGGTTGGAAGAAAAGCTTATTCAGAAAGTCCAACCAGTGTTGGAATTACATGAGATCAAAAGTTTTCATTTGTTTCTGTTTGATGATTACCTGAGCCCTCGAGAGATGGCCAGCTGGGGAATTCCTTATGGTATTGGAATGGAGCTAATGATTCAAGCTGAAAGATTTTATAACTCCCTACTTCGACAAATATGATATGTTGGTGATCTCTTGTTTGCACACAGTTGTTTTTATTTTTCTACAATAAATAATTCAACTTCTTTTCCAAACAAGCTTAACAAGTGTCTCATGTTAACCGCCCTCCCTCATGATATCCCACCGTGCAAAGCACAAACCACAAGTTGTCACATGCAAATGTGATATTAAAATGATCAAAGAGAAGATGATCATTTCCAAACAAATTATTCTTCATCAAAGACCCATAAACGACAACCGCTGAAGATGACCCCACCAAAAAAAATCATATTCTGGCCGCCTTATAAGAACCCAACTTGCATCCGAAAAGACCGTCACAAACACCCCAGTGATGAGTGTATAAGGTGAGTCAGAGTGCCAGTTTGGCGCAAATCGAGTCACCGGATGACTGATTCATCCTTCTTGACCAGCGCAGGCGGCCACCAAGGTCTCCCGTATACACTGACTTTGAAGGCAATAGAGTTGATGTTGATGGCAACATTATACCGCGTCGACCCCCGCGGAAATTGCCAGAAGGAACCATTCGGACAGAGTACTCGCTCATCGACCACCTCGGTGATCCAGTCCAGTCGCAGGTACCTCCGACAGCAATCAAAGAGGAGGCTGCATCTTTAGTGGCTCAAGATCGTTCTGGTCGCGATGATACTGCATCTTCAAGCCAATCTCACCACCCAAACGTTTTGGATTTCAAAACGTATGGTTCAACAGTGGAGGAGAGCCCATCAGCAGACGCTGGTAAGTCATTATTTAATGATAACTTCATTTGTGGGGTTATACGTGATTCATTTTAGTGTCATGATCTTATTTGAATTTTTAGCTGGCCGACATAATCAGCAAATGAGTGCTGGCTCTCAAAAGGTTTCATGTATCCAAACCTTCGGTTCAACCATGGAAGAAAGCCCTTTGTTAGATGCAGGTATGCAGAGTCATGGTCATTGAAAAGAGAGTCACTTTAACTTACCTGAGCTCGATTTGTTTTTCAGTGGCACGACGATCAGTCTAATAAATCACAGCCCAGCCAGGTGCCCATTGACGTCTTGAGTTGTAGTTTCTGATGATTACACAGGGGTTCCAATAAGCCTGCAGTGCCGAGCAATCGAATTACCATGTGTCTTACAATGTTTCTTGTTACCCCTGGTCAAAGCGATACGTGTTTTGGATCTAGGTCCATCTTCTTCAATTGTGAGGTGCCTTCACAGGCGATGCATAGTGAACGCTTGACTGCGCCTTCGCGTTGTGGGTGCTCAGGTGCGCTTGGATACCTGAGCACACAAAACACCACCTTTGTTCCAGTTTAGAAGTATTGCACCCTAGGCGTATTGCAACGCATTCAGCGTTTCCAAATTGTTCCAATTCGGTCCTGGAGAATTGCCATGTAGTCTGAAACCAACCCTGAGCTGGCCGCCACACTCAGGGTCTGGCGAAGGAATTTTCGCCAGATCACAATATGTGACCAGTCAAAAAGGGGACCATTCGACTTGTTGTCGCTGTGGCCTGCCCTTTCAACTCCAATCTCATCAAATCGATTTTGTTTGACTCTTTTCTTCTCGCATTCTTAGTAAAAATTATCTCATTAAATCGTTTTTGTTTGACTCAATTCTTCTCACATTCTTAGTAAAAAATATCTCTCAATTCCTCATCGAGCTCTACCATATCAACCTCAGACCTACAACCCACAGAGCAGCCTAGGCCTATTATCTGTATTCCCAATTTATTTCTGTTTCCATCTGCTTCAACGTGCCTGCTTCGAACCTTGAGTTCATCTCGACGCATAACCCAGAAGCTACACGTTGAGCAGGTGTAACAGTATCCAAATTATGGAAGACGTGATTAAGAAGCCAAAGCACAAGTCTCCGAGCACCATTCGCTGTCGCAAGGCGAAAGCGACCCGCCAAAAAAATGCCCGCAAAAATCGACCTCCACCCAACCAACGAGCTGCCAGACTTGCTGCTTTGACCCAATTGTATGGCCTCCCTCCGGAAACAAAGTTCCTGTTTTTCAAGAAAGGCCAACCTAAACCCTTTCGCATTCATTTCGGCACTGTCGTTTGCCTAGACGAAGACACCAGCGAACTTCTCTTAGTGGCACGTTTTGTCGAACGTAATTCATCCAACCTTGCTCTATTTGAACATTACAACCACGCCATATCAACTGTATATCAACATGCCAAGGCACATGGTTTGGTCAAGAACAATGGCGCTGCTAAGAGGGTTGCAGCTCACTTACGCAAATATGGCAAGATGCATGCAGCGGGATTCAGGCCAGGTTATGATCACCTTGCAAAAGCAGGCAAGTTCTTCATCATCGTGGTTTCGTTGCATGTTACTTTATTGACATTTGTCATTCTTTTTTCAGGTGCATACGCTTTCAATGCGACCACTAGTGGACAGCTTTGGCGCATGCAAGAGGACCTTGCGCGCCAAGGCAACCTGCCGGCTATTGAGAGCTTCTATGCAGAGCGTTTTTCAGGATTATCGACCTATGCTTTCAATTCAAACGCTGAAGTCGCTTCAAGGTCCGGGGTTCCTTCTTGGGCTGGCGAATCTTTTTATGTGTCTCCCAATGCGCAAGTGTTTGCTTCAAACATTGCCGTAACTTTTGATGAGTTTGTCAACGCTAAACATACGGACCTTGACGAAAGTGAATATAGTTTTGGCTTCTTTACTCGCATCAATCGGGAAACCGGCCAACTCTATTCACTTCAAAACGACACATTTCAAGGTGATTCCGTTGGTGCACAGTTCTATTTGGACGACTACAACATTATGGTGGATTATGACGCTTGTGATGGTGTAGTCGAAATGCTCTGGGCTTCTCAAACCCATCACCACACTTCTGGATCGAAAACCTACAACCACAATCACGAGAGAGTGATCCCCACACGCGGAAAGATCACTCGTTTTGGTTGTGCCTGCCAAATCAACAAACGTTTGGTGGAACGAATCAAAGAGGTGAATGACATGCGAGGCGACTTAGGTGAAGAAGATTGGGTCAAATTGCGCAGCACTCTTCTCACAGGTTATCCGGAGGAAGCGCGTAAGAAGTTGGCCCGCTTCGCTGAGAAAAAAGGGATTGACGACTTTGATTTGTCAATTGTATCTTAAAACGTTCCAAGCTTGTTGATTTGACTGTTCCACGACTTAATTGTACATATTTTGACTCATATGGCCAGATAACTTGATGTTCACGCCTTTGATGCATTGTTCCTTCATGCTCTTTCATATCTTTTTCCTTCATGTTCTAATATATCTTTTTGTTTCATGTGTTGAAAGCGCTCATGAGTGAGAACATATAATATACTCATGTTGCATGAAAGGTCCTCTTACTTACATTAGGCGCGTTGATATAATTGTCTAATAAGTAGTATATCACCGATTTTAAATGCTTTTGTATGGGTTTGACACTATCCAAAACCAATTCAAGAGTCAACTCGCACTGCACATGTTTTATTCATTGTTTCATTTATGCAACAGCAGTTTGTTGACTGCTTGACTGCTTACCAATCATGACTCACTCTCCAAATTGTTTCGGTGACCTTATTAAAGTGAGTGAATTGCAAGTTGGATTGTAAACGTGAACAAAGGACCAGTGTGACCAGTGTGATCAGTCAAGCACAATCTTATAAAACATGGAGATAGACTGTATTCAATACAAATGTGTTGTAGAAGGTCTTTGGCCTTGATTGCCCTTCTTTGCTGGTCCCTTCTTGGCTGCACGGACGGGTTCTTCTACCCATTTCTTGATGCCTTTGGTAATAGCCTGGCTCCACTCTTGGGGGGTCACTCTTGGAAATGTATATTGTGATAACTTCCGATGAACTGCCCCACTGTAGTGTGAGGCAGAGTTGAGAACATACGAATTGGTCACTGAATGAGTCATACAATATACCTTTTGCTGTGCTTCTTTCCTTTCCAACCTTTGGATGTGAGTCTTAGTCGCTCGGCAGTGTCCTTCATGGCAATTATGCTGGACATTTAAGATCCGCTCGACATCCTTAGTTTAGAGACAACTTGGTCAGCAGGTCATGGTTTGTATGTCTTTCAAGGAGGTCAAGGAGGTAAAGACTCACCTTCACACTTTTACATACAACCTCGTCCATTACCAGAATCTCTCTCATAGCGTAAAAAACTATCATCCTGCCAGGAAGGCACTTTTTGAGTAGTAATACAGTCTTCCCTGGTACATCATCTTCCGCCTTCCAAATTGAATGTACTTGGGCTATTGACCCATTTGATTTGAGCTACAAAGACGGAAGGGAGATGGGAGATAAGATAAATGATATGTTCCAAACCAGTATGAAACAGATGAATATCGTACTAGCACAAAGTCGTTTGCCTCTAGCTTTTTCCCATTTTCCAACCTCACGTTTTGAAAAGATACCCAGCGTTTTCCGGTGTTAACCACGGGTAAACCTAAGGCGAGGGGAGTTGATGAATCACATTTCTCTTTCAAAGACAAAGGCACAATGTATAATCAACATATAATCAAGTAAAGTTATATACTAAGGATTCATTTATACTCACGGCCCATTATGAAGCAGGGTGCCTTCCCAGGATTCTTCTCGTAGCGCATCGCAGGAAATAAGTCAGGAAGCAAATGAAAGAGGGCCCTCAAATTCGGCCCAGGGAGGACGCGACATTGAAGGTCCTTGTCGAAGAATGAAGATCCACATATGAATATCCGCATCAATTCGCGGGTGGTGAAAGTATTGGCAATATCACGACCTGGGCTTAAGCTATTTGAATGTACGGATGCCTGGCGGAGTACTCCATTAAAGGATTCAAATTTTTCGGTTGCAAAGAGACAAGCTGGTCCAAATCTTCGGATCGACTGTTGCAAGTGAACAAGCATGTGAAATTTGGGCTTGTTGACCCACTGTGCTGACACGGAGATCAGTAGGTGCAGAAACGAGTCGATGATAATATCTAGTTCCTTGAGATATTCGTCCATATCAGGTATATCCGTTTGAAAGACATACGAAGCTAGCAAGCAGAGTGACGTCCAGATGTGTCTTTTCTCCGGAGGGATATGATCAAATAAAACAAAAGGAACCGTCTGCAAAACAGTACGAAACTCCTTACCAACAAGGCTTTGATAGAATTGTATCAAGGTATTTGGTATAATGCGTGGAATGTTCAGTCCCTTAGTATTGAAAGATCGCCACCTAGCTGATAGATCATTGTAGCACGGGGAACCTGATTTTGTCGAGGGCAGCCCCTTCATGAGATCTCGAAACAGATACTTCGTTATTCCCAGCAGTACGACGTGCAGTGTCTCAACCGGGGTATCAGTGTGACCGTCAAAACCTACCACGTAAGGATTTGATTAGTTCAATTGTATATCTACACCAGGTGTAATTACCACACACCTTTCAGCCTTAACATTGGGTTGAACACCCGTTCACCAAGGCCTAGATCTAATTGCTTACACAGACTTTCCACCTCTGGAGGTTCCAGTTTATCATGTGCCGTTTGGACCTGCTTAATGAAGTAATCATTGAGGGTGTCTTTGACACCAAATTCACGAGTCATGTTTTCCACCAGTGTTTTTGTCTGTCGTTTTTGGCCGGTTTTCCAGATCTGATGTGTTATGTCTTTAGTCTCACTCCACTTGCGAATTGGTTTTTCGATCTGGTCAGATATATTGTTAACAAGTGGTTCTGGTGCTTCCCAAGCTAAAATGAAATCTCATACCGGACAGCAATTTTCGTCTAAAGCAAGAAAGTCCCGCAAATATTTTGGGGTTTGTTTATCTATCATTTTTTTGACTTGTAAATCACACATGCGACAGGGGGTGAGGGTGTTCGCAGGGTTCAAAGTGTTGGATATCTCCGCATGCATGGGTGAGTCCCCAAGGTGGCAGAGGACGACAACCATTGCCAATACATCTTCACCAAGGGTGTGGTCATAGGCAACCATACCGTTGACTGCAAGATCACTATTGTATATTCATCTTGTTAGGGACATACCGACAAAAACCCTATTACTGCACTTACTTTATATCATCCACTACTTGATCTAGTAAGTCAAGAGCTGATGCGCAATTGGAAGTCGCCAAGAAATGTATGTTGAATTCCTGGTTGGTCAACTCGGGCGCTAACCCCGACAAGGTAAAATAAACACTCATGTGTTTATTCCATTTTTTTGACACATTACCTGAAGTGTCGTCGGAGTATAAAGTTATAGGCACATGTCGAATGACTTTGCCGTCAGCCTTTTTTCTCCATTTGTTTTCAATGGGATGTGAGCCAACATCAATAAATTTACGATCTGAAACAAATGGAGAATTGATGTCAGGAAAGAACTGATAATACTATTGTTACATTGCACATATCTTACAATATAATTGGTCTCGACAATCAGTCTTGAGTAAGTAACCAGGGTATAATTCTATCTCATCAAATGTTCTACAAAAATCGTCGCATTTAATTGTGAAAAATTCGGGAGAGTCAAAAGGGGGATCTTCTGAAACAATGACTTTGAGATATGATGTGTCTTCTGGATCGGATTCCACAGTTGCAGGCATACATTTTGCCAGGAGGTTACCGTTCTGTTGGAAGAAAAACATAGGTACCACGAGTTGTTGAGAGCGAAGCTGAACTGGCTCATAGATGTAAAAGTGACGCTCGTTTGTTGCAATCATCTGCACTCGGAGGTCTGGGGCGTAAGCTTCGCGCCATTTGTGACATTGTGAAAATCGGTTTACTGGAGTATTGTTGATGGGTTGCTCGGGAACGAATACTACATGTGGGCTAATCAAAGGATTTGCCAATTCCTGTCGACATCAAGATGTTAACCACGACCCATAGCCCATTAAAACTCCGGTATGTTAACTCACGTTCCTAATTATGGTCTCTAATTTCTGACCAAATAGAGGCTTTCCCTCGGGGCTCATCCGTTTGGAAAGCTCCAGACCAACTCTTTCTTTCATCCGAGCGACTAAAGCTCGTAATACACCCCAGTCCGGTAGCATTACCTTACAAAGACGGAAAACCATTTGACATCGCAGGTATTGATTGCGTGAGAGGAGACCTCGCGCCGAACCCATGAGGAGTAATGCAAGAACATGCTGCACATACCAGATGGTAAATCAGACATGTTATGGATATTGGTTTCAGGTAAGCAAACTCACCTCCTTCTTTTTGAACGGGAACCAGTCAATCGCGTCTTGAATTTTCCCACTTCTCAACTCTTCTTCCAGAGCTTTCTCAATTGCTTCATCATCATCATCATCATCATCATCATCCGTTCGTTCGATATGTTCCATTCCTTCCAACGCCTGACGCAATGTTTCCAGGTTCATAGAGGCTTCTGAATCGTCTGAGTCGTACTCCTGCAAGTGTAGCGGGTCTGAATCATCCAGGTTTCTAAGTAAAGAGAGAGGTGACAGAGGTCGGCGGGGAGGGGAGCTCATGTGAATATTGTTGTCCCATCCGTTATCTTCATCCGAGTCGGGTGATTGATATGGGTTTGTTGAAGAGTCGACTGGTGGTTGATGGCGATCTTCGGCTTCCAGTTGTTCCATGTAATCGATTACTGCACATATATGTGAGGGCAATTTGAGATGACCCTCGTAGGACTTCATCGATCGCGTGTGGCACACAGAGCATTTATACCTTGGACCCTCGCCTGGCCGAGTTGGAGCTAACGTGATGTCTATAAAATCGTTGGTTCAGGAAGGGTATGTAGAAATATGAGAAAGAGGTGGTTAGTGACTTACGTGAGTCACTTGGTGGTGGTGGAAGTGTTGCGCTCAACATGGTGTGATTGAGTGGGGAGTGAAGTGAGAGCGCGTGAGTGAAGCGAGAGCGCGTGAAGACAACAATGGAATCATGCGGTAACACCACAATGGTCTGCCGGCTGTTGTAGACCNCCGCCGCAGGCTCGGCACCCTTGTGCAAAAGTGTGACCCCTTTGGTGACCGCCTATTGGCCATTCAGAGCCCGTATGAGTGTTGGTCCGCAGGCCAGCGAGAGACCAGACCATTCTTGGACCCATACGGGCTGTTTTTGAGCCGGTCCACAGGCCACCTAGTGACCCGACCATTGTAGGCCTTGGGGAGACCATTCTCTGACACAGAACCCTCCGGTGGTGTAATGTATGTGAAGATATGGAGTAGATTGAGATTGAAGGTTTGAATTGAAGTGATTTAATGGAGAAGTGAAATAGATTATGTAGTACATAGTGAATTGGTGATGTGATGAAGGAAAGTGAAAGTGAAAGTGAAAGTGAAAGTGATGAATGGTTGATTTTGAAAATGACCAAACAAACAGTGAAGTCGAAATATCATTC
>KZ145092.1:0-12553 GCA_002157085.1 Melampsora occidentalis | reverse complement strand
CAAATCAAATTTTGGCGGACTTTCTACTTCAAGACTACCCTTCATTGTGGGTGTATCCCATCCAACTATGTAGCAATTGACCAAAAGTCTGCCAAAATTTCATTCTCGGCGGACTTTCTTGAAATTGCGCCCCAATTTTAGGGGGCTCGGGGCTTGCGGCAGTTGTATTGGGGCGCACTTCACCTATTTGCGCCCCAAGCGCCCCAACCCTGAGCCCTCGCGGCAGGGAGGTGGTAGCTAGACATGTTCCTTGGTGAAATTGAACTCACCTGCTGTTCAATTTGGGGGGCTGTTGTGTGTGATGCACTTATAATGATTTGGGGACCTGCACCACACATTCATTGTGCATACTTTATAGTTATGCGGAGGGATAGACAACACAATCTCAATCAAACCTGTTTTTTTGTGTGACTGAACTGACATGGCTTTGGTGTAGGCGGCTTTTTTTTGTAACATGATGTGGGACCACACATGGAATGACCAGGGTTTATAATGATTTGGGGGCCTGCACCACACTTCCAATGAATGTTGTTTGATAGCAAGACAGGTGATCAGATTTCAATTAAATTTGTTCCTTGGTGGGATTGACATTGTCTGCTGTTTGATGTAGGTGGCTGTTGTGTTTGCTACACATCAATTCAGTGGCCATGATTGGTAGCAATGTGCAGCCACAGACAACTGCATTTCAGCCAAGACCTGTGCCTTGGTGCAATCATACTCAAATTGCATTTGATGTTGTTGATGAAGTCAAAGGGGCTCCATTTTGCATTACACCTCTGGGAACAAGCGGTTGGGGAGCTATGGAAGAAAACAGGCAGAAATGTCACCAAAGGGAAGGCTTTGGAGACATATTGTCCGCTTTGGGTTCTATTGTCAATTCTGCGTGATTTGGAACAGATATCTGGCTGTTCCTAACTCAATTCAGCTTCAGTTCAACAATGGATTAGACAAAAGCTGACTATTGAATTGTTTAGACTCAGAGTCTGTACGGCTGGTTTGAATCATCTTTCAAGCTTGCATGATTATAAAGGACTAACACATGATGTATGTATGGAGTGTTATGGAAGAAAAGGGGTGATACTTGGGATCCCACACTCAGTTTTGGAACTGTGCTTTTGGGTCATCTTCTTACTATGCACTTGTTTTGCATGTGCCAGATCTGATGGGGTGTATGTTTGTGGAAACAGTCTGATTAAGGACAAAGTTGCAACGGTTGAACATGGAATTGAGGAGAGATCTCTTGGGGTTATAAGCTGGCATTTACCAGAACCACCACAAGAGCCATGGATTTACATGGCTACTTCTGCATCTCTTGCTGGAGCACCTTGTTTTGCTGCCTCAAAATACCGTGAGGGAAAGTTTGATGTCAGCTGTAACAATCGCAAGAATAACTATCAATAAATTCAGGATTTCTCATGGTGTAGGTGATTTATTACACATTCCAAATTGAAGGAAAGTTGATGTGGGGTGGTAATGTCAACTGTGTTGGTTGTTGAGTTCCAAGATGACTACTAGTTCAAGATTCATTGGGGTGATGAGGGATTCCTGCTTGGCCTGGTTCAATCAGGGGGAAGCTAAGATGGGTAGACCAGCTTGCAGGAGCAGTAAGTCTCCTGCAAGGTAATGTATGTCATCTTTAGTTCTCAATTGGCATGGATGGCCTTCTATGCACAAGTTTGTGTGTTTGGATAGAGGCTGTTGTTGGGGTCAGGCTATTTGCAGCATTGGGAGGATGGTAGATTGCTTTGGGAAAGGGATAACGGTTCTTTCTGCAGTCAGTCCTTTGCATTTGTACAATGATGACTAATTCATGCAAGGAAGCAATGATCTCTCACGATTGGGAACCTGCTCAGTCCTTGGGGTGCGGCTGACATTGCTGGCATGCTTGCCGCATCCGTGTTCACTTGTCTTAGTTGACTGGCACACTTGCCGTATTTGTACTCACCCATCTCGCTTATTATGTGGTTGTTACTACTGACTTATGTCTCACACGCAGCACATCTACCTTGAATAAAAAAGAACGAGGCATGCTTGGATCCTAGGCCGTGGACGCAATCTTTCCTAGGCTTTGATCCAAGGTAATTCTCTGCGCAGAAGATTACCTCAGGTCAAGCCCTTGGACAAGGCCTCTCCAAGCCTTTTCCTCCAATGATGCCTTTGGATTCTGGGCCCAAGGCATCTGTCATGGCGTTCTCTGATTGCCGGAGCTTGGCTCACTGGAACTCTGTGCAAATATGTGAGTGCAAAGTCTTGGGAGGTCTTGCTTTGACAGTACTTGATTGAGATTCATGACTCCATGTCATGCATCTGGTAGACTATGTCCCCTGAAACACCCTTTTGGGGACAATCAGCTCATACAGAAAGACCACATCCAAGACTCAGTTGTCTTCCAAAACGCATTCTAAGCTACATTTGGATGGCAGTGATGTCACCAGAAATCTTTTTCTGGTGACATTTGTTCTTCCTCTTTGCTGAAGGGGCACAAATGTCACCATAATTCACTTTAATGCGACATTTCAGCCGTGTTACAGGCTTCAAAGGCAGCAAAATGTCGCCTGGATGCCATTTTCTGCGACAAAACCGCGGGACCGTACAACTTTTGGGGGCTCAGGGCTTGGGGCACTCTAGATTGTACGCTTCCACCAAAAAACCGTACAATTGGTGCAAGCATTTAGGGCTGCGGGCGCTGGCGCGCCCAGTAGGAATCAATCATGTCAGATATCATTTGAATGACAGTCAACTTGTTAGTGACATACCTCCCAGAAGCGATGCATCGCTGCACTGGCCTGATGATACTGGGTTTCAGAAATCCTGTCAATCAGATATCCACCAGTTCCACCATATGCTGAGTTGGCTGTGCTGCTGCTGTGGCCCCTTTGACAATCAATCATGTCATCCTCCTCTGCAACCAACGTCATCCGATGATTCTTTATGTGCGCATCAACAATGGCAACAGACACATGTCTCCATGACTGTACACCTAAGCCTGCAACCCCTCCTTCTATAAACCGCCGTTTGAGGATCCTCGAAAAATCTCCAGTGTCCATTGGCCCCTTCATAGCACTAACCCATACTTTTGTCGCCATCTCCCTTGCACGGTCTTCTACACCAAGACTTTTGAGGAAAAAACTTAACAGTCATGCATGCATCAGCAAAGGCCATTATGAAACTCCAACTCAAAGACAAGCACTCACATGGCTGTGGGACGCAAGAACCCCAAAAAATAAAACCACATGAAGCTGTGGCTCTTGGGCAGGAAGGTCATTCGCGGTTTGTTCTTTCCAGTTATATTCCGACTTTTGTGATACCAGGTCACAAAAACAAAATTGCCAGCCCGCAGGTAAATATTGCGCTGGTCCAGGCGCGTGTTGAGTAATAAGCTTGACATTTCCTCCGTTCCTCGAAGCGGCTGACCAGACGCCACATGGTATAGAAAGTTTAGACGCTCTTGCAGTTTATCATACATCTCTAGCCAGTCCCACATGGCAGATGCTTTCCAGATACACTTGTCATAAACTGATATCCCTTCGCCTATCTTCCCATGCCATCCAGGGGCCAACAAGCCATGGACATCCTTCTTCCTGGTCCATTCTTTCAACAGATGCAGGCCGTACTTCCCATGTTCCAACTCAGAGTGATTCAGGAAGTTGGTCCCAGCCTGCTTGCAATTGGGCACATCCTTGTACAGAGAAATGTCAAACGCCGGCATCTTGCACCCCTTGAGCATCACGCTCAAGTCCTCCTGGGCCCGCTTTTGTTGAACATGAATGCAATCTCTGATCCCAGTAACAGTAACAACCTTATTGTCCACTTCCAGTGTTTCATATTGCTGGTCTGCCCAAAATGTCGTGTCGGGTAGAGCCTCGGACAGTATCACTGTACTGATGAGGTGCATGAGTTGCCGAACATATTTGAAAGGGCCAGGTCCTCCTTTCCGTAGAAACTCAAAGGTTGTCGTGTCGTCCTCAATGGGCTTGGTTGGATCAGATGCGCGGTTGAAGGGCGCTCGTGGTGTGTTGAGGTACTGCTCCGCAAAGGCTAATCGGGTACCATACTGCATTGCAGCAATGATGTGGGTGATGGTGTTGGGATCACCAAAAGTGCCGTCTGGTTGGAATACGGATAGTGCAATGAAAGACATGGGTGGCAGTTGATACTGCCTGGCCCATCCCCCACAGTAGGTCTGAAAGATTGTGCATAAGATTCCGGCCACATGGATTGACACGTGGTCATCAGCTTGAGCAATAAAATCCTGTTGCGCAACATCAGACTCCGGGGTGCTCAGCTGCAGTACTGTATCTCTCAGCTCTCGAATCTTCAGCGCTGTTACGTCATGTAGCTCCATCTCGGCATCCAAAGGATCCTCCTCCTGCTCAATGAGAAACCACATAAATGTAGCAATAATGCGCGCATATTTGAATACAGAAGCTTTTTCTTGCAGTGGCATAAGGCCCTTATTGTCTTCCATTTCCCTGCATAACCAGACATTCGGGTGTTAACTGTGGCTACTAGATAGATAAACTTGGTACACTCACGATGTCTCTGCCATACACATGCGCTTCAGTAATTGGCCAGTTTGATGCAATCTCTTCATCGTGGCATTGATCCAACTGGCAATATAAGGTACCATACACTCTATGTTCTCATCGCCTTCACCAGCTATTGCCAGCTCCTCACATGTCTTCCCACTCCTCAACAAGCCTTGGGTATAGTCATAGATCCCCGTGACGTAAATCCAGTTCGCCATGTCCTTCTCAAGTATTGATTCGGGGCTTTGCTCCGCCTCGTCAGCTGCACAATCATTCAGCTTATCCAAAAGCATCTTCACGGCTTCCTGATCTTCAAGCTCCGGTTCTGGTGATTGTGTATCTCGTGTTAAGTCGAATTCTGCTGCCTCTCTGACATAAGGTAGCACAGGAAACCACCGTCGATGAATGTGCCCATATAGACCTTGGCATTTGTCAGCCTGGATGTGGACCCGTCTGTGACGTGCCTTGGATACCTCTGGCTCATTGTCATGGTCAGCACAGCAGCTACTCAATCTGTTTGATTTCTGGAAGGGCTCACCTTTGTGATTCGCAATAAAGTGATTGATCACACTCTTCATAGTCTTCCAAGACTTATGACAAATCTTACAAGTGAAACCATTGTACAGTAGCAGTCCCTCAATCGCTTTGTCACTTACCCCATGCACATGATCGGGTGGAAAAGGACCGTTGCAAATCAGTGGTTCATACTCCTTCAGCTCATCCATCATCACATCTTTATCTACATCGCGAGTCCGGTCATCATTCATATGATGACTGTGCATCTCATTAAAAGGTAATCCAACATGACATGTGGCACATATCAGTATACGGCACCGGGTGTTCCACATCAAATCGTACTTCTTCAAGGTCTCAGTAACTATGAATCACTTTGATATCAGTCTGGGCACCTTGTAGTTGCTCATCCCAGTGTAGCTGCTCACCTTCAATATCAATTCCAGCAGGTACAACCCGCACTTGGCTACCTGCGAAGTTGTGACTTGGACGGCGTACCTCCGCTGCGGACGGGCCCGTACAGATTTTGACATGAGGCCCTAGGTTCCGTGGATTCTTGACGTGATGGAGGCACCCGGCCACTGGGCAATGGAACAGCTGATCATCACCTCGTGGCACCTTGATTTTCTCACGATGTATAGTTTTCACCTCGACACTCAATTGATGCTTGACTCGATGATGCTCATCCTTCAAGGTCCTTGTGCTGAAGGTAATGTTGCAACGCCTACACACAGTCTCTGAGCGTGCCATCGTCGTGACGTGATGAAATGTCTGCAAC
Source organism: Melampsora occidentalis (assembly GCA_002157085.1). Taxonomy (NCBI): domain Eukaryota; kingdom Fungi; phylum Basidiomycota; class Pucciniomycetes; order Pucciniales; family Melampsoraceae; genus Melampsora; species Melampsora occidentalis. Next base: position 6,733 of record KZ145092.1, on the reverse strand, counting down.
ACAAAGGCAAGCATCATTCAACATGACCGCACCAAAAGGTCGCCGTGATTGTTCTCACGGCGACGTTCTCCAAGTATAATCGGTGGAGTGGTATCTTGACCAGGAGCAATTACCTTCCAAACTGACTCTACCTTCTGTCCACCGGCTCGCTGTTGTCTGGAACCTCAATTTACCGACAGTCACGCGAATCGTCGCCACGCCGCCTTTCCAGGCGATGTTTTCACAGTAACGAGGTGGATGAGCAGCGCTGATACAAGAGACCTGGTCAGTCAACAAAGCTTGCTAATTCCTTGCAACCACTGTTGAAGTCACACAAATTGAATGCTGTGTTACTTACCAACTAGCTCCTAATCCTGATGTATGTCCGGAGAAGTTATGACAACTTGTCGTATTCCAATCTGCTGGTTTGCATTCATCAAATTAAGTATGTTATTGAGTATGTGCCGCCCAAAACGTCGCCCAAAGGACTCTCGTGGCGACGATTGCAGTACTTTGATAAGTCGCCACCATTCGACCTTGGGCAACGCAAGACTGAACAGGCATGGACTTACAGGCCAGGGTCAATGTCACAGGTTTGTGACAGGTTAGCTTCGGGGTGTCACCGTCAGTGAACGGCCTGTTGTAAGGTAGGTGAAAGGTTTGGATTCGAGTGTGTGCTGGATACGTGAGTCCCTGAAGATTGATTGGTTGATAATATCAGTCAATCAACACGTCATGAGAGGCGTAGTCCAAGCTAACCCTGTGATGATAAAATCAAACCTATTAGGTTTGACCGCAGCTTGCAGCACATCAGCTAACTGTAATGATTATGCTATTCAATGGGAAAGTGTTATCAGGTGTCACCAATTACACAATGCGTAGGCAGCTGCTGAACTGGATATCTACCAGTCTCTACCAGTCTATGACCGGCTACCCCTTGCCCAGCTCATTGATACCCTGCAGAGAATAAGGAAGCCTTGTACTCAATGTGAACGAAGTGATTTGCCTGCCAGACGCCCATTTTGCAGTGTTTATGTCCACTTGAATCAGTGCTCCATGATCGGGACAGGCGTCTCCCATTGGTCATACATTATACAGCCTGTTGTATGACACATGATGTATGACAGAAGTAATACAGCTGTATGACAGCTGTCATACAGCTGTCATACAGCTGTCATACATGTGTACTATACTGGTATGACAGCTGTATAACGACTGTCTTGGCTGTATGACTGTCGGCGTCCATCAGACGCGACAGAGGTGACGTCATCATGTTGGACTTGGAATAGCAACCAAGAAAAGTGATGTAGCCACTTGCGACAGACTTACTCTCAGTAAAGATATGCAGATGAGCTGATAATAGCGTACTGCTGTGCACTTTAAGCCTGCACTGGATTGTGAAACAGTGGATATCCCAAATCATCCTCAACCAAGATGTCTATTATGTCCTTATTCCGTGATGCAGCTGATATATCTGGTTCAGTACTCACATATCATGCCCTCATGGTATGACTTTTATAGCATCTTCGCAGGAAGCTACCGTGTCATCACGTTTGATCATTTGTTTTCTACTTCAACAGAGATGTTAGCAGTGTCTTGATTGATGTGAGTAAATTCATACATACATGGTACCTTTAATGATATGCCACCTCAGTCACCTATATTGGTGTATACATCAATATGGAGGCAGTACATAGGACCCTGATCAGACATTACCTCAACAATCAGTACATACTACAGCAGGACACAGTTTAAGGTCATGGGGTGCACTTTTGCATCCCACTCCCTCCCGGCGTTGAGAATACGTGAGATGTTTCAGACCTGGGAAGCCCTGGCTGACACGCTATGTAGGTCATCCCGAACTTCGCTTCCTGAAGGAGGAGAGGTCTAGCGGTCTTCCTCTGCTGATGTAATGTATGGTCACCGTACTCTAGTGAAGAATGCCCAGGCTGAAACTGATCTGACTTTATCATGTCAGATCAGGTCTACTCATAACCTGTCAGCATGTGAAAGATGAGCTCTGTCATTGGTGGCAGCAATTGGAATCACACTGACGTGCTGCCAGTGTTGTCACTCACGGCATAAAACATCGCCACAAAGACAATCCTGGCGACGTCTCCAGTGTACAAGGCCATTCTGAATAATATCAACCAACAGCATGAGGTGTGTCCAGTGAGACACAAGCTCTAGTGTTCAATTACGGGATCACTCAATTACTTTGAGATGTCTGAAACATCGCCATGAACACAATCGTGGCGATGTTCTAGTGTTGATTAACAGTATTACTAATTCACCTTGATATGTTCCCAAGCGTCGCCACCAACGGACTTGTGGCGACGTTTTAGTGTTGATTGTCATTATCAGTGACTCACACTCTTGAAACGTCGCCACGAGTACACTCGTGGCGACGTTTGGAAGATCACTTAATCCCACTGAGAAACATCGCCACGAATACACTTGTGGCGACGTTTTAGTGTTGATTGACATTATCAGTGACTCACACTCACTCTTGAAACGTCGCCACGAGTACTCTCGTGGCGACGTTGTGGAGATCACTTAAACACACTGAGAAACATCGCCACAAATACACTCGTGGCGACGTTTCTCATTCAAAGAAAGAAGGCACACTCTTGACAAACTCAATTTCGAATTGACAACATAATCAAGCCATAAGCAAATATATTTCGGAGCGTAGGTCACAGCACGACAGAGGATTTTTTTTTCAAGACATGAGATTCGAGACACATACAATGAGACTGAAAGGGATAACAAAAGACATTACAACTTGGTCACGTGTNGCTGGCCTGACTAGCTACACCTTCTCTTTCCGCCGCATTTTCACTAACACCATTCATCACCTTTCTCTTCTTCCCCTTGGGCCCACTAATCACAGAGCTTACTCGCTTTTGTCCTTTCCGGGCTTCAGAGCATTGACCCGACTTTCCTGCATCTTGAGGAGTAAATGTTGAAGTCGTTGGGTTCTCCTTCGAGACTTGCTTCTCTGGGTGCAGCCCTTCACCGCGTTTCGATACTGGATGGATTTCACCCTCCGTCGGTCCAAACATCTTGCGGAATTGAACTTGATCAGGTCGAAGGAGCTGGCGTGGTTTGTCTTTATCCTTCGGTGGAGGGGCCACGCCACCAGTTAAAGATCTACTTAAGCCAGGTAGGCAGATCTCGCACTGAATGTCTAAGACAAGGAGATGAGCTATCTTGACAGTACTGAACTCCTCCTGAAACGTCGCCGTCATTGCCCGCCAATCAATGTCTGCAACAAAATCGCCATCATCCGTCATAAACTTCCGGAAAGTCTTGAACACGTGGTTGTCCATCCGGTTCCAAGCACGTCGACCATAACCCCAGTACTCCTCATCCACATTGTCCCGCCGACGAGTACACAGCAGCGATGTCAAATGTATCAATAACGCACCCTCCTGCATACTTTGAGCATGCTTGCTCGGCCACAAGTGAAAGAAACCAGCGGTGCCAAATGCGGTAAAGACGGCCATGTTCTGCATGGCGTCACGTCGAAACTCGGATAAATCTCGTCTAAACTCAGTCTCCGTTGGCGCCCCATTGCCTTCGATAGCCCCCCGCTCCTCACTCCCCTTGATAGCTAGCTTCCTGACCCTGAGGTTCTCACGCACAAGCTGTTTGATACAGGTTCCGTCCTTAAGCTTATCTTTCAAATCCTTCAGATCATCACCCTTCATCCCTCTTCTCTCAGCATCAATTATCTTGAGGTCGTATCGCTGAGCTTCGTAAACCATCAGAATCCCAGCCAGAGCTAGATAGCATTTCCGGATGAACCAGGATAAGCCGTGAGGTGGAGTACGACTCGCCTTCTTCTTTGAGTCCTCCTCAGGTCGAGCCTTCATCGCAATCTGGCCAAATACATACGCTATGCTCTTCGACATCTCAACAAACTCCTCAATCACACTATCTTCCCCTTCAGTCTTAATCTTCATGTCTTCGTGATCAGTATATTCAGCTATAGACTCAAGACTTTCTTGAAGACAAAGGTGTATGCCACGAAATCCCGCCTGGATCTCCTTGTTAAGGTCAGGATCCTTACTCCACTTCTCAGAATCGGTCGTCCGGCAGGTCATCCCATGAATACCTCGTAAAATTGCGTTTCGATGTTTCCACGGATATTCAGTAGCAGCTTGAATGATACGCCAATTGATATTCTCGGCGGTGTAGATCGGATCCTTCTCATGGAGCTGAAGCAGGCAGGGTGCTGGCAGCAGGGAACAACACAGTCAGTTGAGCGGAATTCTACACGCCTAGACCAGCTAGCACTTACCTGACTTCAATCGCGCCATCATCTTGTCATCATCAGACATGTCCTTCATTAAGAACGTGAATTTCTTCAAGTCTTCCGGTTGGGCGTGGTCTCTTTCGGTAAGCTCATCATATGCCCATTCGTGCAGGATATTCCGGATAGGGTAGCTGAGAGTTTCGCCCCACTTGATCTGCCCAGTTGGAAGCTGATCTTCGAAAATAAGTATTCGACGAGCCTCCTCGTCAGTTATATCGGTCAAGACCTCTGCAATGGTGGATAACAAAAGGTTGTTAGTCATAATCATCAAGATGGCGCTCAGGGTGCTTGGAGAGGATTGACATAGTGGATTCGTCGCATGAAATAGCTGACTGGCGACGTATTGAGATACTAGCTCAAAAGATCGCCTGAAGTACTCTTATGGCGACGAATTGAGAGATAGGAATAAGGAATATCAAAAGGTCGCCTCAATTGGATATTTGGCGACCTAAGGTGATCTAGGTTGATCTAGACAATCAAGGGGAAAAGTAGGTGGAATGTAAAGGTCGCCCGCAATACATACTTGGCGACCTTTGCTGTTCCAGATAATCAAGAGGGGAAAGGGAGGTCATGGAAATCGTCGCCGAAGACGCCTGCCCGGCGACGTTTGATTCAACTTGAAAGAAAGGAGATGCAAGAAAGGAGAGTTTGATATGATTGAAGTAGTAGGATATGGTCCGTTGAAAGGTCGCCTCAAGCCAGTTTGTGGCGACCTTTTGAGTGCATGTGAGGTGCTCTTGAGAACGTCGCCCCAAAAAGCCTTCTGGCGACGATCAAGATGAGGTGAAGTAGGTAAAAGAGATGACTGGTAAAGTGAAGCTTACTGTTGAGATCAAGCTTGGGCTTGTGAAAGAAGCTGTGTTTGTCAACACATCGCTGGAAGAAAACCTCATCATCATCTTTGCCTTTCGTTTTGCCTTTGATCTCAGCGGCCTTGACTTTGGCCTTCTTAGCTGTGGCCACAACCACCGAATGTGGTTGTTTACTGGTCTCAGCCTCTGGCTGCGCCTCCGTCGCAGCTGGATCCGCAAGGGCAGGGTCACTGCCTTTCGTTGGTGGCCCAGTAGGTCCATCCATGTCCTCGTCGGCGACAAACTCCGCACTTTTGATCTTGCTGCTCATCTTCTTGCGAGGTGGTTTGCCTTTGAGTGATATAAAAGGAGTAAGTTCAGTTACTTCAGTGTCATACAACCCAGTCAGGTATTGTACTTACCCTTTCCTTGCACCTCTCGCTCTGCTACCTTCTCTATGGCCGATGGTTTCTGCTTTAACTGTGCACCTATCATTCGGTACATTTAACGCAATCATGGATTGGTCAGCGTCAGCATGGGTGAACAGTCAAGTCAATGAAGGTCGTGCGTAGCCTTACTTTCGTGGTGCGTAGCCTTACTATCGTCAGTCCTGCTTCCAGCAGGCTGACCTGTGAGCTCCTTGTCCTGTGATTCAACGCTAGGAGCACCTCCTACTATTGCGATTCTTATGTTAGGTTGTAACCTTCGACTATACACATGACAAACTTACCTTGATCAGGGTCTTCCATCTTCCTGGCCTGATTGTCGGCTGCTTCACCCTCTCCTATCAAGCAATGCAACAGGTAAGCAGTCATTCATCATCTATCACTACTCTTATGTACTTACCTTTCGAATCCTCCTCCTCATCCGAAGCTCCTTTGTCTACTTGACCTCGCGCAGTCAAGTAGATCGGCGACATAGCTCTCTCGACGATCATCACCTCAGGATGATTGCTTTCAATCGCCTGATTGAGCTTACGCTCCTTGGCACGCACTGATCGTCGAATGGCCTGAAGTGTCACCTTCATAGCGTTGATCTCCTTCCCTATAACAGCTGGGTTTGCAGCCGCCAATACACCTTCCATGTTTTCCTTACAAGACTCATAGAAGCGACGGACTGATTGGATATATGAAAGCAGTCAGCTTAAAGCTCTGGAGCTTGAAAGATCTTATCAACACTTACCCAAGTTGTATTGCTCCTTGGCAAGCTGGACTGAAAACGATTGAGTCATGCCTGGTTGATACTGATAATACACGTATAGTCAGCCTCAAGTGATATGTGATAGATTAATCAGATAATAAAGATGGACTGACTGGTGCTGGCTTGATGTCCAATTCCTCGTCAGTTGAGCTGGTCTCGGACTCCTGTATATAGACAGATCAGGCATCAGGTCTGCATCACAATCATCTCATTGTCAGTAGCTGTCGTACCTCAGCCTCGTCGTCGCTTAGGGGTGTGCCATCTGCTAGCTTTGCTAACGCCTCATCATCAATCTGTTTGTAAGTAAATGTTAGCTATCCATGACTTTGAGATCGTGGGCCATACCTATACCTACATCATCATCCCAATCGTGTCCGTCGTCCTCAGCTCCACCTGCAGCGGCGCCTGCTGGGACAGGCTCTTGCGCATCCGTAGGGCTGTC
>MWRL01018000.1:0-13661 GCA_002157085.1 Melampsora occidentalis | reverse complement strand
TTACCAAATTAGTAATGAGTACACTGACCTTTTTGGCGGGCCTACATTTCCAGTTCTCCCAGTCGTTGTGCTTTATAGTTCCCCATCCTCATTACTCGTGCTATTCTTATTCTTTCTTAAGGTGCTTTTATTATTGTTTCTCATGCCTTATCCTGATGCCTGCTTTTTCGCACTGCGTTTACTGTTCTCCGATTACTATACGTGCTATCTAACAATGTTACGTGCCACCAAAGGTGCTTTGAGCGACCTTTGTTATCTGCCACTGAAGGTGCTTTTTCACTTGAGTCTCCTCTCACGGCTTTCAACTATCCTACGTTTTGCATCTGGCCCACCATTGTGCCACTTTTGTGCTCGTTCGCCTTTTCGAAGCCTATTTCCTGTGAGATACCGTTCCCGACATCTTTCTGTTCCACGCACTTGGTAATATCTCCGCGCCCTTTTGATACCGGTCCACCTTCTTTTCATCATCTCACCTTTTTGAGGCGTCATCATCTCATACTATCCGATTGTTCTGGCTTTGCTTCTTTCTTTGTTTGATCGATTCAATCTTCAATGGTAACTTGCGTATTCCTATGACACCTCCAACACTATAAAATGGCGTGGTCGTTTGGACTCGAAATCTCTCTCCAACCTACTTACCTTGTCCATAATCATCATAACCACATCGAACACCACTTTCGTCAATCTTACATCGTTTCCCTCAACCACCGCTTCCTCAACCTAGCTTTGTTATCAGGTACCTCGCCGCGCATCTTCCATTTCCCCTGTAACATGGCCAATGCAAGTGTGTCCAACAACAAAATCAAATCAAGACCACTCAATCTCTCAGGCGCATTAGACGTATATGAGATTGTCTGTTCTGTCTTTCGCTGCTTATTCCCTGTCACATCGTCTCATTCGTTCCTTATCTTTTTCGTAGTTGCCAACTGAGTCTACTGCAAATTATCCGATTCGCGATGCATATAGCTCTATAGTCTGTAAGGGCGTCTCAGGAACTAATCCTCTAGAGTATCAAGTCAGACTCTCCGCGTATGCGAATGACTCAAGTTTGCTGAAGGCCGACGGAGTTTATGTGGTGAAATCGCGCATGATAGCTCCTAACATTGACGATGTTATCCCCACCCTGTTCTATGAGGTGGATCACGCCTTGCTGGTTACAACGTCGAAAGATCTGAAGGGTCCGTTGGCCGATAATACCGCCGTTTCTGGCCTAGGTTTAATAGTTGACCGTTTCACCATTCAAGAGGACGCGTTCGATAAACCCACCGTAGTTGCAATCGTCGAGCATAGCGATTATGATAATGCAGTTAGTATGACTTCAACATTCTCTCTTCAGACGTTTTATGCGTTGCTTACATTGTGACATGTTGTAGGCCAAAGAAATGGTGGTGTTCAATGTGGCGTACTATGTCCGACCAGTTCGTAACTTGCTCAACATTCAAACTCTGTTTCAAGTCAATCGAGAAGCAGTTATTCATGGTTATATCGTGGATTTCGACGCTGAGCATAATCGCTATGTAGTCGACGTATGTAATCCCATCTTGCAATCCACGGCTCATTTCCCTTGTTCGTTATCAATCCTTAACAACTACTCTCGCTTATAGGTGACAGGTATCAATTTGACTTCCGGCCGAGAGCCAGACAAGGGATCTTCTTCTGCGATCAAACTTGAAGATACGGTTATGACTCCTGGAGGCCGTGCCAGAGGGAAATTGTTAGTAACAAGCAATGGCTTCTCGCCTTGGAATTTGTACTGACTTTCGTCGGTCGTTTTATTCCCTGTTTCTTAGTTTCAAGAAATCGAAGGCGGAACCTGATAATTTGAAGGTGCCCCGTCCCTTGGAGGATGAAGATCACGCTGTCGCAAAGGCGTCCAAGAAGGGCAAGAAATAAACTGTATTCAACTTGCGCCCTGGCCACTGTTAACCCGTGTATTTCCTCTCTTTGGTATTGCGTAAGCCTGGCAAAAGCAAAGCGTCGGCCGTGTTCTACTTTATTTAACAGATCAAAGTAACAAACTGTTATCAACTTGTATTCTGCATGCAATTGTATTCTATTTGAATATGTACCTTCCTCAGCGTCCATACTTTTTCTGACTCTTACAATAATAGCTCAGTGTTCCTTCGCCTACTACTGTTTTTGTATGAGTAATGGGAAGGATGATTCTTTCGACTGTACCAAGTTCTGCCCCCTGAGACTTAATTTTCCCAAACCCATCTTCATCAAGTTGAATTATGAGTGGAGAATGCATAATTTAAAGTTAGCTTAGTGTATTTCGGCCACTACTATTTTTGCATATGTAGTAGCAAGGATGATTCTTGTGACTGTATCATGTTCTTCCCTCTGGGACTTAATTTTCCCGTTCTTCCTGCTCAGAATTAAGTATGAGTGTGCTGTGCACATTTGATATTCGTTTATGTTAGTGAAATGTTGAGGTGCTCGATTTCAGGAAGCAATGGTGGTTGGACCATTTCCAATCCTAAGGTTGTGTACTGTTCAGCTGCTCCGTCGAGATATTTGATGGTCTTCCGACAAACAGTATTTTCGGCAGCCTTATTGCTGTCGAGCTAGAGTCGACTGAAATGCTTTCGTTATAGGCAAGGCCCACGGCAACAATGGAGCAAACATGAATTATATTCAATTTCACATCGTCTTAGATAAATCAGAAAATTTACTGTCACAATAAGCACAAGAAATATCAAATGCTGACACTACAAAAGCCGCACAAACTATTGATAAGAATACCATTTACCCAGTGACCCTTTCCTTATCCGGAGCGAAAAGTCCTCCCCGCACTAACTGCATTCTCAACGTCCAGGTAATTACCAAGGAATTTTTGGTCAACCAATTGTTTCCCTTGATTAATTATTTTCATCATCAACAATACCCATCCACCTGAATATTTATTTTCAACAATCCCTTGCCTGTTCTATATTTCCTCAGAGCAAATTTCGGTATTCACAAAACAGACTTTAACTTAATCAACTCTTTCAAAATTGCCGTCTGAACAAAACAAAACCGTTACCCATTCAACTATATCAGAATTTGTGTTTCAACAAAACCAGATCTTTCACTAACCAACTCATTTAACTAAACAACACTATCCCGGGTCCTTTAAAACACAATGATTGTTAGAGGTCCAATTTCGAGATCCGAGGAGATGCTTCGAGAAGCCTTCCCTATTGATCTTTTTTCGAACGTAGGAAAATGCGACAGACTTTGCGAATGGTGTGGTGCTTTCCGTTGGGCTAAAGAAAGAACTAAAGCTTTGCAGAAGACGGACGTCTACAAATACTCCAATTGTTGTCAGAGCGGGAAGGTAATGCTTCCTATGCATTACTTTCCTCCACGGCCTACCCCTGACGTTATTGTATGGTTACTAACTTCGTCGGATTCAGGCGAGTAAAGGTTTTTCATGAGTGTAATCGTGACCACCTCTCTGACTTCATTTACGCTTTAGATGCTGTAACCGCGCGTAGAAGAATTCGAGACTATAATAATGTTCTATCCTTTACCTCGATGTGGGCCAAGCAAGATCGTTCAGTGCAAGGACCAATGGGAATCTATCATTTCAAAATTGGTGGTCAATTACATCATAGAGTAGGATCAACTTTCCCGGTCAGAAAAGACGAACCAGCCTTCTCTCAAATTTACACCGTAGGTGACGGGGGCACTGGCGAAGCGGCGATGCGGCAACGTCATTACAACAATGAATTGAACAATCCTTTACTATTGAAGTTACAGAGTGTGTTGAACTCGAGCAATCCTTATGCTAAACTGTTCAAAAACGCAAAGCGCATCTTAGCCAACAATCCAGGCAGCAAGTTGGTGATAAAATGCCTGAAGCCAGGTAAAGGCGATAACTTAAAGCGATACAATGAACCTACGGTAGACGAGGTTGGCATGGTGATTCCTGGCGACGGAACTATCGACAAAAAGGAAAGAGGCGTAGTTCTGGAGAGGAGGGATGGTAATAAAATAATTATCAATGACATGCACACAGGTTATCTCCCAATGAGATACGTATTGTGTTTTCCAGGTGGGGCTCAGCAATGGTCCGAACATTACAAATCTCCGACTGGAACAAAAAAGAGAAGAGCAGATGGAACAGAGGAAGAAGGTAAGTTAATGTGGATGTACACGTTTAACAAAGCTGATTCTTGACTTACCACAGATGCGTCGAAGCGAGTAACCAGTCTCCAATGGTTTGCCTGGCTATTATTTCAGCGTAAAGCATTCTCTCCGTTGTTACATTGTAGGAGTTTGTTTCAAGAGTTAGCAGTTGACTTATACTTATGCGTGGAAAGAGGGAGGCTTACCTACGTGGATCTCAATCAAGGAAAATTAAAAGCAGAAAAGTATAAAAATATCTTAGCGGACATGGAGGAAAATGTAGAGGTTGTTGGTCGAAAGGTAGTTTTACCCGCCTCTTTTCATGGAGGACCTCGACATATGGGTGGCTTATATCAAGACTCTATTGCTCTCAGTAGAAAGTATGGAAAGCCTTCTTTATTTCTAACTATGACCGGAAATCCTATGTGGTCAGAAATTCAGGAAGCTCTACAATACGACGAAGTAGCAAATGACAGGCCCGACATTGTGGCCCGAGTTTTCAAGATGAAATTGGACGAGGTCATGGAAGATTTAACCAAAAAGAACTGCCTCGGAGTAGTTGCATCTTGGGTTTACGTTATAGAATTCCAAAAACGCGGTCTCCCACACGCTCATATCATTCTTATATTGGCTCCAGAATACGCACCAAATAGCGCTCAAGATATTGATGACCTCGTGTGTGCTGAAATACCCGACCCTAAAAAAGAACATCTTCTGCACAAACTTGTTACTAACTCCATGCTACATGGACCTTGCGGGCCAGGGTATAAAAGTCCTTGTTGGGATAAGGAGAAGAAGAAATGTCAAAAGAAATTTCCTAAAGCCTTTCAAACCGAGACGAAATTGGAAGAAAATGCGTATCCCCTATATAGAAGACCTGACAATGGTAGAAAATTCATCAAGCAAGGGTTTACCTTTACAAATCAGCATGTGGTTCCATATAATCGATATCTATTGTTAAAGTACCAATGCCATTTTAATGTGGAGATAGCTCAAGGTATTGTAGGTTACAAATATATATATAAATATGTAGCGAAAGGTCACGATCGTAGCAACCTTGGATTAAGAGAAGCGGAAGAGTTGGATACGATAGAAGACGACGAAGATCAATCACTCCAAGGTAACTCCAATTTGGACCTACCGGAAGTGAGATCAAAAAAAGTCAAAGCACGGAACGAAATCAAAGAGTATGTTAAAGGTCGATACGTCGGTCCGGTGGAAGGTGAGTTGTCGAGAATGAGGCCTTATCAGCATGCCAGTACTAATTAGTGCGGCCTTTAGCTATTTGGCGACTACTACAGTACGACCTGACCGGCAGGTCACCGGGTGTGTATAGCCTTGCAATGCATCTACCGGATGAACAAGACGTATATTTTTGGGATGACGGCGAAGCGGAAGAACGGGTCGTGTCGGGAAGCGGAGCACGCACTACTTTAACTGATTACTTCCGATTGAACAAAGAAAATGCGATGTCGAAAAAAATTCGAGCTCGAGATCTATTGTATGAGGAGATACCTGATCATTTTGCTTGGACAAGGCAGAAGAAATGGGCCTCAAGGTCCAACAGGGTACCGTGCGCCACCAGAATTGCGTATGTAGGACCCAAGGAAGGCGAACGATTTTTTTTAAGACTTCTGTTGTCCCATGTGCGAGGAGCTGAATCGTTTACTCACCTTCGCACGGTTGGAGGTGTCATTCTTAACACGTTTCGAGAAGCGGCCGCGAAATTAGACCTACTTGCTTCGGACAACCACTACGATTGGTGCTTAAGAGAAGCGGCGTCGTGGATGACTGGTAGACATCTGCGGGATCTGTTCGCGATAATTATTGTACACAATTCACCGTCAGATCCGAATAAACTTTGGGAAACCCACCAGAATAACTTGATTGACGACTGCGATTATGCTTTGAAGAGTTTGGGATACAACGGCACAATAGAGCGAGAGGATACCTTAAATTATGGTCTGTATCTCCTGAGGCAGAATGTAGAGCAGATGGGTGGAATCTGGGCTGCACTTAACTTGTCTTCTTACGATGAGGGACGTATAAATAATATTCGCGCGAATATCGAAAACATTCAAGGCAAAGAACAGGCAATGTTGAAGAGTTATCAAGACTATGTTGACGCGAACTTACCGTTGCTCAATGTCGATCAAGCAAGAATATTTAACCACGTAACCGAAAACATTAGTCGAGGCAAGCAAGTTCTATGCTACGTTGACGGTCCAGGAGGTACTGGTAAAACTTTTTTACTTAACACTATTCTAAATTACTTCGAAGCAAGGCAAGAAAAAACAATCGCTATAGCTTCAGCAGGAGTAGCAGCTCAACTGCTACTTAACGGTAAAACAGCCCATTTTGCTTTCAAGATTCCATTCAAATATGATAGTAAGTCAATGTGTAAATTGTCGGGTCGTGATGCGACAAGTAAGTTGTTGAAAGAGACAACTGTAATAATATGGGACGAAATTTCAACTCAACATCGTCATTGTATAGAGGCAGTAGACCGAAGTTTACAACACCTGTTGCAAAACAAAACACCTTTTGGCGGAATTTCAGTCATATTCTCCGGTGATTTCAGACAGACACTGCCAATTGTACCCAAAGGTACATCTCGAGATCAATTCCTAGCATCATTAAAAGCAACTTTTTTGTGGGACATCGTTTCAAAGTTTAGCTTGAGCATAAATATAAGACTATTAGGAACAAGTGGAAATCAAGACCAGGAAGCTATAGATTTCGCCGCGTGGTTACTACAATTAGGTTCCGGTGAATTGCAAAACGAAGAAGAAGGACTAATTAACATAGGCCATGTGAATACCAACATCGTGAGTCCGGGCGTAGACCTAGATTTTAAGACAATTGACTGGTTATATGGCCAAATTGGAAGATTGGCTAGGTTAGAAGACTGGGAAGAATTGGCTGACTTATATTCAGAAAGGATGCTTATTACACCACTCAATACGACGGTAAAAAGAGTCAACCATTTGTTGGGCCAGAGGTTGGGGGGAGAAATAATATGTTCTACGTCGCTGGATGTTTTAGACGAGGAATCTTATGAACCAATAGGAGAAGAATATTTAAATACATCCAGTTTTCAAGGGTTTCCCGACCATAAATTATACTTGCGACGCGGTCTGCCAGTAATTCTACTCCGAAACTTGAATGTAGCCGATGGTCTGTGTAACGGAACAAGACTAATGATATTAGATTTCCTAGACAAAGTTCTAAAGTGTCAGGTTATTTCAGGCCCTAAATCAGGACAAGTGATTTTGCTCCCAAAAATTTGGCTAATCCATGAGCCCGATGAGATATTATCCGTAAAATTTAGCAGGCAACAGTACCCCATTGCCGAGGCTTTCTGCTTAACGATAAATAAGTCTCAGGGGCAAACGTTGGGTAAAGTGGGAGTACTCTTGCCGGATTCAGTGTTCTCACATGGTCAACTCTATGTTGCGTTGTCGCGATGTAGGTCCTTAAAGGAAACCATGGTGTCTTTAGCAACGACTTCCATCGAGCCTATCACGAGGAATGTTGTGGTGAAGGATGCCTTGTCTCAAGCAAGTCGTAGTAATAATTAAAACCAAACTTGGCATTGTTTGTATTGCATCCCGTTCGATTGACTTGAGGTTGTTTCAATTCCGTATAGATTGAGGAACTTGTCTTCGTTTCTATTTCATGTGAATTGAGTATTGGATCGCAACTTCATGTGAAAATAAATGCACGGGTAGGTTATAGTTTTTTCGTCCCTAGGAATTTGTGTATCCTGATTCTGAACTCCCGATGTTTCCATATGTGCTATTGTATTGTAACCAGGCAATTGTACCATTTCGATAAGCTACGCACATTTGTTTATCAATGTTCCATTGTACGGTATTATAATAGATTATAATTTGTGGCCTTGTTATCCACGATGATTCATTGTGGTTTGTAAATAAAGATGCTTGTGAGTAAACATGAACCTTGCAGTGTTTATTGTGAGTTGATCGGATAAAGACCTTGAGAGGCCTCAAGTATTGGTTTCTTCGAAAATTGGAAGCTACTTGGAGGCAAAAATAAACTTCGCGATGATTATTTCAAGTTGTTTTCAATAAAGACCTTGAGAGACCTTAAGCGGTGCTTTCTTCGAAATTGACAAACTCATGTTGATTGTATACTGAGAAAGTGCAAGTCATCCTTTCTTTTCTTAGAAATTGAGTAAAGTATAGGTGTACATAACAGGAACTTTTGATAGGGAAGGTAAATAATACTGTACTTCTCAGGTAAAGGAGGTATTATGCTTGCTAAGTGCGCAGAATGGGTCTTGGTGATGTTGACCTCTCCTCTGTCTTGAACTCGCATTCTTACGTATGCAAATTTAGTACTACGCTGGGTGTTCCATTGAGATGGCAAATAGAAATAGGTAGATTACATGCGTTTTGTAGTTCTTGAAATCACGTAGATGTTTTCAATGATTTTTACAGGAGACCAGTTGTGAAGAAGGGCAGGAAACTGATATAGGGCTACAACAACATAGTTAATTCCTCGTGGTTGGCAATTTCCAGAGGAAGTTGCTCTTCGGGTTTGACAAACACGCAGTATAAGTGTGGTGGTTGATTTGTTGTCATCGAGGCTCGAAAACAATAGAATAGTTTTGTGGTTGAGTGCCGATAAGAACCTGTCACAACACAGGGCAGGGAGTGGGTAGGTACATCTGAAGATAGGGGAGGTGTCAGTGTGATTATGTGATTATTATATAAAAGTAACTTACTGGAAGTCAGATATTCCAGAATGTGGGTCGCAACTTCGATGGGTAGTTGGTTGTCCATTTGAAGAGGTGTGAAAATAGCTGGCAAGTGTTAAAAGTAGTTCGAAGGAGACGGAAGGTGGGTGGAAAAGTGAGTCAAAGGACAATATTTTCCGTTGGAGAGTGTAACTTGGACGATCGCCTATGAGTAATTGGTAGGTTTCGAATGCATCGTGCTCGTTCCCTATTGCGTAAAAGCACTCGGTACGGAAATTGACCTGCCATGGGCGCTTCACGTTATAATGCTAAATGTGAAGTGCAGTTGGAAGGCATGTCTGACAATAGTTGTGCTTTCAACTTTCTATAACATGTTGGACTTACTTAAGATAACATTTGCGGGGGTACTAAGAATTCATTGTTATTGAGTGACATGGAACAAAGACGGTTGGAAAGTAGATTACAAAAAGATACGTATGCTTTCGACACGAGGATACGTTTGTCAATAGATATGGTATGCTTATGAGGTCCATTGTCTCCTTGCGTTTTACAAGTGTTCAAATATATTCCCAAACACGGTACATTTTCATGTCTCGAGGACAAATAAAAGCATGAGGTCAGACACGAAAGAAAGTGTTCTCCTCAAATAATATATCGACTTATTCAATAACATAACCTTTCTCTTACATTACTATCAATCGACAACACCATGCCAGTCTTTTTCGTCTCGGAATTGGTTGACCACTATTTTCATAATTCGCGGTTTTTAAACGCCGTTTATTCCAACTTTCATCTCTGTGCGTATGATCCAGTTATTGGAACTATTCCACTGAAGCTAACGAAGTTGCCTTAGATACCGAACCAAACAAACTTGTAGTATTTCCGTCTGGGAAAGCTTTGATGATGCACTCGTGCGGAAACTACATTTTTCAAATTCGAGCTTTTGGGACAATGAGAGCAGACTGCTTAGCGTTTTTCTTGGAAGACGGGCACAGTGTCCCACATTCTAATCGTGAGTTGGCTTACCTTGTAGAAGTGTTCTTGTTCTACGCTGACATACAATATAGCTCTAGGGGTAGACGCCTTTGTATTTGACTTTGAACATCCAACTGAACCAGGCTTGTTTTGTAGTCGACCTATGGTACGAGCCGTGATTGCCCAAGTCGAATTAACAAGAGAATCCATGGAGAATGCTATAGACCATAATCTTATTTAGTAATTACTTTTCTCGAATTGTTTGTTGGTATTGCCAAATATAGTTGGGTTCCTTGATGGTAAGAGTGTAAAGGGACCTTCATTGTCTGGATAACCAGCAGTTAATATGGAAATATGTAGAGTGTTATTATCCTTATCCAATTACAACAATGCTCCCCATCTTGGAATGATTAATAACAGTCCCTTTTTCATATATTGGGGACTGTTGAGGCACATAAGTGTGTTAACTTGAGGTAACAATTCGTATGCATCCCCCAATTGTAGTTTCTTAATAAAATTAGTAATGGTAATAAGGATGGCTAAGAAAATTACGCCGGTTGAAATACACTGTCTCATATGAATAAAATGTGCATGGGTCAAAGTGAACGGTTAACGAAGATTGTCATTTTCTCAGTGTACGTGAGTCTTTACGTAAACACGCTGAGCTCAAGTTGGAGTTATCACTCAGTATTAATACAGAGTATCAATTTGTCTGACTCCATAGTATCTAAACCTAATTTGATGATTTTCCTTACTCATCTTTTCTATCTGCTTAATGCAATAATCTCAGTGTTGGCATACTAAGTTACAAATATGGCAATACTTAAACACTACCAGTCCAAGATAGAAAGGCCAATGGCGGAAGAACATACGACTATACTATATTCGTAGATTGTAGAAAAGATATAAGGGTTTCCATTTCGGGCCACTAAGTTGTTAGATTGGATGAGGAGAGAACAATTAGATATAAGGCTGAGGAAACTTGTGCACTTATTGATGCGATTATACTGCTGAAAATACGGAAAGGGATAGGTGGGAGGGATACATAGAAGTTGGGTAGCTACCAGTTACATATATGGATATTATTGAAACATAGTATATTGATAAATAGTGAGTTAAACCTGGTATGAATGGTGAAGGAGTTGGATGACTCTTTTTTCGTTGAAAGGCGAGTGATGCAGTGACGGTGTAGGAAGGGAAGACCGGAAATGAAAAGTAATTGAAGCTTTGTTGGTTGAGCATGATTCGGCCAATTCTTGCGCCAAGGTGCAATTTAAAATAACAATTGGATACATACTTTTGACGGCTGTTTATGGTAATTGACGGCTGAGACATTGAGTGTGGTATTAGTTGAAATAGAGAAGTATCTGTTGAGGGTAGAAATAGGGTCAACTTTCCAATAAATTGACAAATACAATCATCCTAAACTTACAATACCTTCATATATTTTGATCAATTCATAAATTATATTCACATCGTAAATTGAATTGCAGGAACATGGTTACTAACACAAGAAAACTTAAGGTAACCACGATGAAATATCATTTTGGGCCACGAGCCGGACTGCGGGGAAGACATCATCATACCTTTGTGACGGTGAAAAGGCGTCGGGAAATGGTTTTGATGTACGTATTTAGTCATTTCTTAACGAAGATTCGTATTTTGACGTTTATTTTGTAGGGTCCGAGGTAGTCAAGCTAGAGAGATGGTCCATGGGTTCTCTGGTTTCTTGGCATTGTTGCACTATGCAGGGCAATTCCCTTTTTGCGGGGCGGGTATAAAGAAGTTGTTAATTGAAGGCATCACTAAGAAGCAAGGTGAAGATATTTTATCATATTTTGTTAATCGCAGAAACGGAAATCGGAGTTTAAGTCGCGTGGTAGAGTTGCATTTAAAATGCATTGGGAGACGTCGTTCGGTAGTACATCGGTTTAAGGAGCTGCCACCACACAACCCAATACCTTTCGATTTGAACAATTTACATCAAGGTGGTAATGACATGGCGGGAGGTAGGAATGGGAGAGGTCGTTCGTAAGTGAATGGGTGATAAACTTGATGTGCAACTGGGAGTGTTGCTGATTTTGAAAGTGGAACAGAATTACGATGGGGTCTATGCAGGAATTCATACATTTGGTGGAGATAGGATCAAGATTACCTTACACGATGGACAATGTCAACCGTATTTGGGTAAGTGGGATGGAAGAAGAAGATATTGAAGAAGTAATTGGTTTTTTGACCAACTTAGAAGCAGGTATGCAAACTTTTCCGGGGATGACTCATTTGATAGATACGAGTGATATTAGCCAAGGGGCTAATTAGGATAACTACTTATTCACATATACTTGAGACGTAGACCGACACTTTCGTTGTTGATTGAGATGTAATTAGATGCATATAGAGCAATTATTAACAAATTACATTGTCCCCTTGGATGTAGTAATTAGGTTTGTAACGCATGGGAAGGCTGAATCATTGTATCTGGACTTTGAGATTACCTATTGTTTGCTGAATTTGTATGTATGGTGGATGGTTGGAACTTGTAAGATTTGACGTTATAATACAGCTGGTACCTGGCGATGGGTTAAGAGTACTGATAGGTGTGGGGCATCCATAGGTGGATTCAGGTAGGTTATAGTCATCGTGAAATACTTGCACTTGGACTACGCACATATGCGACCTGATCTGAGTGATAGGATGTACAAAATTTCTATTGGCATCCTAATTCCAAATTACGTAAAAGGAAAATGTTAATCAGGAGTTAGTCTATATAATAATGTTTAAATAAGTGAGTTGAATCAGTACCTGTTGTTGAGAAAGATATATTTAAACATATCGACCTATCTTGAATCCACAGCAGCTATCTTAAAATTGATAATACAATACATACTCAATCTTGGAAAACTTAAAGACACCACTTGAATAACTATATTTCGAATCGGATAACACTTAGTTCCATTGTCCGATTTCCATGAATTACTCGCGCGTTAATAAATCTTATCACCTAGATTCGTTCGGGAAAGTGGAATGGACTGTTCAAGGACTATGCGAATACATGATAGAGGACTTGGTGATGGCGCAAATGGTGGCAAACTTTCTAAAAGGTAAGTTTATTTACTCTACCGGAATTTAATGTGTCTGAGAACGTACTACAATAGAGTCACAGGGCGAAGATTACCCAAGATATCGCACAGGTACAATTTCTAATGAGAGTATGCAGTTGAAATACAACTTTAGCATTAGAATTGTCCAAGGCGACAAAGTTCAGGTTATAATCAGTCTTGTTTAAGTATGTTAATTCTCTGTTGTATTGTTTAAATGACGTTAGCTGACCAATTGGGAAGTTTGTGTCGGCCACAGGTTAAGCCATGGCACCGATTGAGGTATCAGTTAATATTGGTATAACACAAGTTGAAATTTTTCATGCACCATGCAACAACATTATTTGGGCCTGCGATATATTTTAAGAGGCGGAAGGGATAAATCTTTGACCTGCTTATTAAACATATACATACTATGATTCAATCAAAGGATTAATAGGCATTGTTTGACCAATAATTACATTGCTTGTGACAATTGTAGAACTTGAAGAAATAAAACAATGATGTGATAGAATTCTCGGTGTTGTATTGTTCTTTTTAGAAATAAACAGAATGTGGTACTGGTATATCAATACTGAGGTTAATGGACCTTGGTAACATAATTTTCTTTTTAAGATATGACGACAGCAATTTGGTTTATTTACACATGGGTAAAATCGAGTAAAAAGGAACTTGGTTGACTTAGGAAATAATCCCGCGGGTAGGTATCTTGCAGGTGGCCTGTTGCGGGCATGCCCGCATGTTCTCTAGTT
>KZ145079.1:8076-21367 GCA_002157085.1 Melampsora occidentalis | reverse complement strand
CGGGAGTTGCAGCACAGCTGTTGCTTAACGGAAAAACTGCTCATTTTGCCTTCAAAATACCGTTTAAGCATGACGAAAGATCAGTGTGTAAATTGTCCGGTAGAGACGAGGTCAGCAAGTCGCTAAAAAAGACAACCTTAATAGTCTGGGACGAAATTTCTACACAACATAAAGATCACATTAATTGTGTTGATAGAAGCTTACAACATCTTCGGCAGGATCCACGGCCTTTTGGTGGCATTTCGGTAGTGTTCGCGGGAGATTTTAGACAGACGCTTCCGATAGTACCTGGTTGTGGGGTCCAAGCGCAGTTTTATGCGTCCTTGAAGTCCATTCCACTTTGGAATGCCATAACAAAACTTAAATTAACTCGGAATCTAAGGCTGCTGGGCAATTCATCTACGACAAATGAGGAGGCGGTGGGTTACGCTGATTGGCTTCTTGATATGGGTTCAGGCAAGCTCCAAGAAGAGGATGAGTCAATCATAAGTATTGAACGTATTGGGACAAATTTGACTGCTCCTGGAGTAGATATGGATGTCAAAATTATGGATTGGATTTATGGCGACGTTGCGACTTTATCAAGATCCCAGCGATGGTCTGATTTAGCTGAATACTATTCAGAAAGAATGTTAATTACGCCGTTGAACAAGACGGTGCGGCAGATAAATCGAATATTAAGCGATCGAATAGGCGGAGAAATTAAAGTTGCGACGTCCTTAGACTCAGTTGACGAGTCCTGTTACGAACCAATAGGACAGGAATTTTTGAATAGCATGAGTTTCAATAATTTTCCTAATCACAAAATCCATCTAAGAAGAGGTTTGCCAGTTATCCTTCTTCGAAATTTAAACGTCGCGAATGGATTATGCAACGGGACAAGATTGATAGTAATGGATTTCCAAGACAAGGTGATCAAGTGTCGAGTTATTTCGGGACCTAAAATAGGAAAAGAAATCATGCTCCCAAAAATTCGCCTTATTCACGAGCCAGATCAGTCGTTGGCTGTTAAGTTTACGAGGAAGCAATTTCCCATCGCCGAGGCGTTCTGCTTGACTATCAACAAAGCTCAAGGGCAAAGTTTAGACAAGGTCGGAGTTCTTCTTCCGAGCCCAATTTTCTCGCACGGGCAATTGTACGTGGCGCTTAGCCGGTGCAAATCAGTAAGCGAGATCCGTGTGTCTTTAGGAACGTCAGCGTTGGTGCCAGTTACAAAAAACATAGTACTGAAAGAGGCACTTCTAGATTAAGTTGTCTAACGTTGTCGGTTTTTTCCATAATGGTATGAGCTCCACTACCGCGCTGTCAAAATTGTCTCAAAGTGGAAAAAGCTTAATTGGCGCTTATTGTATATTACTTTTTGTCTTAAGTCTCAAGATTGGTCTGAAATGTAGTACGCTTCCCTTGGAACTTATAAATTAGACATATAACTATACTTTGTTGTGTATTGAGCGCAATTGTAAATTATGCAACTTTAGTATCAACCATGTGGTTGGATTCCGCTGGAGTGTGCGGAAGAAGGTCTTAAAATATGTACAGGTGAATTTGAACACAATTTGGAACGGCGTCCAGTGAAGTTATACGGATTTTTCAATGGTGTTGATCTTGGTGAAGTAGTGTAAGGCTTAGTCATAAATTGGGGTAGTGTAAGGGTCTGTGGAAGACGTATTGCCCTGCCTCTTACGTAGAAAATTATTAGAATGCATAGGCTTTTATAAGGTCGCACCCGTTTGCATAAGATAACTGCGTGGACTACGTACGATGTTTGAGTAGTGTAACAAATAAGGAAAGTATGGGTGCGAGATAGCAAAAAAAGTAGTATAAAAGACGGAGTGATGAATTGGATCAATGGGATCGAGTGCCAATTTGGGATTGAATGTCGAATTGAAGGGGCTACATTGTTGCACCGGGAAAGGTAATTCAAGGTAGAAGTACGTGGGTGAAAAATTATATAAGACAAGCTATGACCGCGAAGGTAGACTGCGATCATCATTCCCGATTCCAATACTAGGATTACCAATTCTCAATCATATTCCTCATTTTATAAAAAAAATTGAAACTTTGTTTTTTTCTTCTCGACTAATCAGAACTCGAAGAAAGATTTACACTTCGCAGCACCTGGGTTGTAGCCACAAAACAATACCTCAATGGAACAAAAATCTTACACACTCGAAGGGCGGTGTATTAGTTGGACAATGCAGGCACTCTGTGAATACGCCATAGAAGACTTCGTTTTAGCCAAACTTATAGCAACAGTGTTAGACGGTGAGTATGTTTTACGTTTACAGTATTTACCGGAACTAATCGTCCTGTGGGTCTGTAGAGACAAACGGCGACCGGTGTCCCAGGTATCGTGACGGAACGATTCTCAATGAAACACTCGGGGCAAAATACAAGTTTTATATCAGAATCGATTCGGCCGACGATGTGAAGATGTTGATTGGTCCCAAATAATTTGTTGTGCGCAAAATTTTGATCGGTTCGACGACGAGATGTATATCTGTGAGCATTGATATGGGGATACTTTTGAAGTTGTGTAGTAATGCTTAAGCTGTCTGCCGTTGAAAATTAAGTAAAGTTGTGATTGGTGACCATTTTCGTCTCTATAAGGTAATCATATATCACTACGTGAAAGTTAAAGCAAGTGGCTTTATGCAATGCACATATTGAAGTATACAAAGTTTCTAGACAAATGTTAGACATGGAACACAATCAAATTGAGCGAACTTCGCAGAACCGTGAAAGTATGCGAGCTAACGAACTGGACAGTTAAAGATTAATAGTGCGGCCGATGGTGGGCAAGTTCTTGGACTCTTTGCTTGAGCTAAAGTGTTGAAATCTTTCCGAAAGAAAGAATATGTTACATAACAGGTCAATCGTTGGGTTGACTTCGAATTGAACTTTTGAGTAATAATAGTGACCCTGAGATGTCTTGTTTCGGTGACATTGAACAGAAGCAGTGAAATTAATCGGACAATGAAATAGGGTAATGAATTACATTAACATTTTTAACATAATGATGAAAGACACTTGTAGCATGTTGAACCTCGGAGTTATGGAGTTACAACCTCGGAGTTATGGAGTTACAAATGCCTAATATTGAGTTCCTTATGGTTTAGAATTTGGGGAGGGAGGTCGGTAATAGGTTTAGCAAAGACAGGATATATGGATGGAGGTGATGGATTTGATAGTGTGGCTCGAAAGCAGTAAAAATATTGATTTGTAGGGTGTTGATAGGAACCTGTGACAATACATAGCTGGTCTTGAACGGACACAGCTAAGGCAGGTTCAGTTGAGCGTAATTGAAATACAAATGAGCATGACTTACTGGTGGTTAAATATGCTAGGATTTCCTCTGCTATGTCAGGATGAAAAGGGGTTGCCATTTGGAAAACTTGAATGTAATTCTGGTATGCGGTTAAAGTGGTTATTGATTTAAAGATGGATTATGAGGGAAAAAAAGAGGAACTACAAACGGTACGGTAGTGATGGGGGGGGTTTATAATACAAAAACAGGAAATGTGAGGTTGACTGGCTTGCTTTTCCATTGTTATTCCGAGATCTAGCCATTTGTTTATTAAACGTGACTTGAAGAATGCATCAAGAGGTAAAGGGAACGGCCCCGAAGGCAATGAATGAGTGTATTAGAACAAACGATTGGTTATGCTGTAAGTTACCTGTGGAACAAAGGAAATTTGGAATTCAATAACCGGGTGTGTTTCAGCTTAAGTAATTTTCATTTTTGTCTGAAAAAGGCTTATATCTAACTACGGGGGACTACATGTTTGCACAACTAAGGTGATAATAGGTATTAAGGCCTTTGCGTGTAACACAACAAGCAATTGAAATTATTATGCATGCGTCTTGGGTTTTAGACATGCATTTATGAGTTGATAGGATATGTCACGTAAGGTTGAGTTGTTGATAACCATGTTTGAGAACGACAATGGACATAAAAATGTTTGAACATTTGTCAATTTAGAGAGTAAAAATACTAATTCTCACCCTTTGTTAGTGGTGTTATATTGGACGGGAAAATTAAACTAGGTGTGATCTATCATGTGTGGAATGGATACTGAATCATGCCAGTATCCGGTGGCTGGGTGTAGTATTATGCGCCTTCAAATGAGGATGGAAAACGCGAGAATCGGGTCATGTATGAAGTGTGCCGCACATGTACGTCTTGTAGTTCTTTATTGCGAAGTTTTGCTAATCAAACATACAAAGAATGTGACAGTTCAAGAGCTAGATACCAATGAATGAGGACTATAATCGAGCAAGGATTGGGGTAACATGGAGACAGGACGAAAGAAGACCAGATACAATTTGGGAGCTCCCTCCACGGGTAAGTTGGCACGGAAACAGTAGAATAAACCGTTGTGGCAATGAGTATATGAACCTGTGATGGTGCATGGTAAATCTGTTTTAGAAATGTCTGCAGCTCATGTTAGTAACGATTGAGTATGAGGAGACAACTACTGCTTACTTTGACTCAGGTAGCGCAATATTTCTTCACTTACTCGACTTGGGAGTACAGTTGCCATTTGGGTGATTGTAATTGAGTTGGGTGGGGGGAATAAAATGAATTTTCGATGGTGGTGTGGTTCTCGAAGTAGATCTACCAAGTAACGGTTGAAGGAGGTAATGGAGGCTAATGGGTCAAATGCGTACGACAATTATGTCGAACTGTACGCATGTTTGAATTCGAATTGTGAATAAGCGAATACTTATTGTTTGCAGGTTATGGAACGTTATCCTACGTTATACAATTGTGCCTAATGTGGGTGGTTATGAGGTGAGCCGGAATAGGAAGAACAAAATTGGATAAGGAAATATGTGTGTGAGCTACAAAAACTTTGTTCGTATGTGGAAGTAAAGTGGGTATCATGTTGGCCTGTCTTCTTAGAGAATATAAGAGTTGAGCAAAGAGTAAAATTTTGTCCTCACCTGCGTGAATAGAATCAAAGTCTTAAAGTTCGTTATAACAAACATCATGCCAATATTTTTTGCGTCGGACCTTGTCGGGCGGTACTTCTATAACAGACAATTTTTGAATATCGTTTATAACAATTTTCAAGTTTGTAAGTCTTGTTATTGATATAATTTGGCTTAGTTTTTTGCTGACATCCTTCGGCAGATTCGGAACCAACTCAACTTGTTCTCTTTCCATGTGGAGTCACTCTCTTGATGCACGTATGGAACGACTTTGTATTTGAAATTCGAGATTTTGGCACGAGGCACGCAAGTTGTTTAGCGTTTCGAGTCGAGTCAGGACATTCGATCCCTCATCCGTCACGTGGGTCCACTGGGGTCCAGTCCTATCATTGACACATACTAATGTGAAATTTTCCTTTGTAGGTGTCGATGTAATACTTTTTGATTTCAATAGACGCATGTTGCCAGCACTTCCTGCTGTGAATCCGGCCAGAAGAGCGATTATTAGTCACGCGGAATTTACATATGTAGACATGATTGTGTCAATCAATCCTAATTTAGTATAAGGAACATATATAGAAAATAATTGATTCTATGTTGAGTGGTTTTGGCGATGAAAGTACGTAAAACACGAGGTGTGTTAGACGTAGGTTTGTACTGTCTGTGGTGCCTGAATTACCTGTGGTGACTTTTGATTCGAGAATTGTAAGAGCAAGTTGAGCCGAAAGCGGAAATTTTGTTGAAATGTACATCAGAGTTTGGCCCGCGAAATGATATGCTAAAAAAGGTGGTATTGTATGCGCAGAATCGAAAAGCTTCGGCTACATTTAAGGACTGGGTGGGTCAATTTGAGAATCTTTTGTATCATAACAATGATACCACGCCATGTTCGAGAAAGCAATAAAAGGTTTCTGAATAGGCTGTTGTAGTTTGGTGGGGTTTTAGGACTGGGCTTTTCCATACTCCAGCCAAGGTGACTTATATTGAACAATGGAATCTTTGAACCGAGTAGGGTTCCGTCGAGTCTATATGAGTGAGAGAAGTCATCACTGTTGTTTGTTCCGAATTCGTAATTTTTTTCAACATTTTATATCGCTCAACTGTCTAAATATTCGCACAATTGAACTTAAAAATATTAATATACCCTCCATTTTAAATCGACTCACAATGGTTCGAATTCGGAGGACTCTGCGCGTGACCGAGGTTCGCTTTTGTATAGGGCGGAGAGGTGGTATTCACAACGCAACCGGTCATCGCTTTGTCGAGAAAGGAGGAAATGCGAGGCCAATTCTAATGTGGGTACAATACTGATCAGGCCTCGATAATTCAAGGCTGATCTTGGTTGTTAGGTTGCGAGGGCTGAACTCAACATACAAGTTGCATGGCTTTAGCGGGTTCTTATCTCTCTTACACTATGCCGGGCGTTATCCAACACGTACGTCGGATATAACTAAGTTACTTATAGAAGGGGTTGGCCGACGTCAGCTTGGCCAAATTAAAGATTATTTATCTGACTCAAGGAGCAATGATCACGGGTTGATCAATTTGATGGAGCTGAAATTTAAGATTGCGGGTGCTCGACGGTGCGAAACACATCAACTAAAAAAGAAGCCGCGTAGGTCTGGGATGCCTTGCGATTTGAACGCAACGCGTGGAGGTGGTAATTGGGACCATGGACCCAACGGTGCCGACCCGGGAATGTAAGTGTCTCCCAAATACATTGCAATCTACTTTCATGTATGCTGATAAGTTGTAATAATTAGCTTAATTGTAGTTGGCCTAGCGCACTTTATTAGTTTGGTCGACGTGGCGTCGCAAGAGCCTAAGTATGCTGAGTCACTCCAGCGTTTAATTATAGAGAAGGTGGATGATGATGACTGGTTAGACATTCTCGCATTCTTCACTGGGGTCCGAGCGAGCTATCAAATTTTCCCTTCTTTGGTCCAGTTGATCCGAACCGTAGACTGACTTGGGCGGTAGTCTCGTGACAACTGAACGGGGCTCTAAACTGGTATGGGATTTATTGATAGTATTACAATTAATTGTGTAGAAACAATGAGATAAATATAAACTTGTAACCTTCATCATCTCCTTGAATATGTATGTAGTAGGGGTTACGCGTGCTTAATACGTGAGATTTCCTCGATGGTACCAGAGCGGTGGTACGGGTCTTTACGTTGACTCAATACGTGTTGCACAAATGGAGGCGGCAATAAACCACAATCGGACTTAGTATTTGGTGGGCAGAAATCTGGGTAGCGTGAATAAATCTGTGAATTAAACTAACCCTGTACAATGATCTTTCTGATATACTCAGGTGGCTGCTAGATGTATTTGTGTGGAAACATGGTCCTTTGACCTACAAGGAAGATGTGAAATTAACCCATTTTGGGTGGAGTTGAGTGACTCAGGTTGTTAGGGAACGTTTGTTCTAGGGCGATTCATCAAACATTGAATTAGGAATTGGTTGACGTTTCTTTGCTTGATGAGGGTGTGGGGAATAAAATTATCATGAAGTTGACTCGAGAAATGTATTGAGTTTAAAGAAAGAGTTAACTGTAAAGCGATAATTTTAAGACAGTATGGAAAGTTGAGAAAAGTTGGAGATTGTCAGAAGTGCTTGATCTGGGCTTCTCAAGTTACTGTGGCGATGCTTGTCCGCATTTTGACTGAATTGTGTGAGGATACAACCGTGGCCGGCATGCCCGCATGTTCTCTAGTATAATCAAATGCAAATATAAAAAGTTAACCGAGTAAAATCATACATATAGTAACATTGTCCTTTGTTTTGAAAAAAAATCTCCTCGACGGCGCTGTGGCGGTGTCAATATTGACCCCGTTCGACGGCGGCGTCAATATTGACCCCGACAACGAGACGGCGGTGTTACAATATATACCGCCCCTGACAACCATTTAAACCTGCTCAATCTTGACTCTGTCAAATACTGAGTCGCTACCCGAGACCCTTATTGACCCCGGTGACGATCGAGTGCCAACAAGTGACCCTTCTCTTCACCGTCGACGATTGCTCACTCCCTTTGCCCAATCCACCAACGCTGCGCCAAGACTGAAACATCGCCTTACACTGCCGCTTCCCGTTTGGATCAATCGAAGCAACCTGCCACGACCAGCTCAGCCGCCACATCCTCAAAACGCCAACAACAGGGCCACTGCACAAGAACATCCAGAAGGAGTCACCGTCTGACCCGATGACGTCAAAACTGCGCAATGCCAGGGAATCCGGCGTCGACACGGTGACCAGCGACCTCTTTGCCTCAAGCCATGAGGGCAAAACCGACCCCTGCAATAATCATTTACGTGGCGATTCCGTGACGTAGATGGCCCAAACAATAGACACTATCGTTCACTAATCACCTCGATGACCCCCAGGCAATGATGAAAATGCGAGTTTCACGACCTCTTTATTCCTTCACTTCGAACAAAGGTCTTGGAACTCACCCCCGTGCCACCGCAACCCCCATACCATAGTCAATTCGAACAAAGAATCTTGGAACCCCCATCCGTGCCATTGTAACCTCCCATACCATAGTCAATTAAAATTTCTCCATTACACAGCCAACAATCCAACACCCACCGTCAACGCCGAGGTTTTTCCATTTTCCCGCGCGCACCGTTAGCCCAAGGCGACGTTCGCAACGCATTCACTGATTTACACAGCTACCATCCAACGAAGCCAGGATGACTATCCCTCAAAACGAACGATTGCCAATGCATTTCTCCGCCATCTGCTGGATTGACAACACAGTGAGCTCCACAACTCACGTTGCCTTGACCATCGCTGACAATTGAACAGACAAACATAGATATAGAGGAGCCCGAGTACAGCAGAGATTACGTTCACGCGAGCACGTTACTTAACGACGATTTTGAATTGCAAGACGTTCTTATTACGAAGACACCCAACACGCCAAATCTACGAGGATCACATATGTACTCCATAGAAGGTCGCACGATCACCAAAACCGGCGCCGAGTGCGTTTTGTTTGCTGACGCCAACAACATCGCCGAGGTTGTCGTCGTGGAAAGTGAGGACCTTGCAGAACCAAAGAGAATGGTAGTGCGGAGCCGCGGTGTAGTCTTTCGCTGTGTTGATAGACACTCCTTTGGCGACATACTACTGTTCGTTCTTCACCGAGACTGGGATCAGGTTGTGAGTCGTCAATTTGTCCTCCAAAACGCTGAAGCTGACGCAAACTACCAGGAATCACGCTGGGTAGAATTCAATGGCATTTACGCGTGCAATGCGCGCAGAATGGACGATTTCAATAGTGACATCCTTCAGGAGGGAAATACTCTCGACTTCGTCGCCAAGGTGAAAGGTTTCAACGACCCAATGAATGCGTGGTACATGGAAGTAAGTTGAGAACCGATTCGTTGGCCAACCTCATTCACTGACACACTTTACAGGTCTCCGATGTCTTATTGGTCCAGCGCAGATGAACAACAACAGCGGCCGTGGTGTCCCGTTGACGATGCTCCACAACGCTCCACCCCACCTCTTTGCTGCAGCCGCTATTAACGCAATGACACTGCGGTTCTGTACTCCGTTCGTAGAATTACCGCATTGTTATAGCCTTTACATTTTTCTCTGTATTAGCAATGTTAAGGAATTGCATTGTCATAGTCATTGCAATATTTGATTCGCACAACTGCAAACTACGCACTGCCGCGGCAGCGCGACACGAGCGCCGCTATTGCCATGAGTTCCAACACCGCCGCGATGCAGCGGTATTCGCGCCACTGTTGCCCCAAACGGCTTTTCCCACCGTAGATTTCGGAAACGAGTTGAACGCGCCGACGGCGTGATTAAGGCGCTGCCACCACTGGACTAAGGTTGGACAAAGGCATTCATGTCAGCAAAGGCAATGGCAATTGTCAAGACAACAATAGCTACCACGTTTGTTAGCCACTTCTAACGGCAAATCCGAGTCACAGGCAGCGAAGCGAGGTTTAAGCTTGAATGAGCCAGAGATACAGCTTCAATGTTGTGATCGTGACAGCGCTCAAGGCCCGCAAGAGAGGTATGCGGAAGTGTGACACTGCATAGCAGAGGTTGGGATCTCGCCGCGCAACCATTGCAATGCCAGAATTCAAGCGCGGCTGTTGTGGTCACTGAACCAAGATGAACGTCGTCATGCTGAAACAGCAGATCCAAACAACGATCTTGGCTAGATCACACCAAGAGGCGACGCCAACAGTCGATCCAATTAAAAAACAGCAGATTCAAACAACGATCTTGGCAATATCACACCAAGAAGACGACGCCAACAATCGATCCAATTAAAACATTGTTATGGCATCATAGGGATCGAACTAAACACACCACACCACAAACAGCCAAGATTAAACTTTGAAGCCGATATGGGTCACGACTGCGCCGTCTCATCCGGCGGTGACCAGCGCAACGAGAAATGAAACGAGAGGCAGTTATGCTACCGTCGCAGAATATCATACACTGTCTTACCATAGAGTCACGGTGCGGTAGACTTCAATTTTGCGGAAGGCAAGTCATTGGTTAGGGCAACGGTGTGGCACACAGGACAGCGGAGAATGAAAAGTCGAGGGGCAACACATTTGCGAGGCACAGGCGACGGTTAAAGTTCTTTTCAACGTACATGATACTAACAAAAAGCGCAGTGAGACACAGAAAACACGGTAACAATAACTGGCCCAGTCGGAGCGGCACAGACACTACGCAGCGTAACGGCGAAATACAACGACGGCGAAATGGTAGTCGACACTTCACAACTGTCTGTAGCGTGCGGCTCTTGATGGTTTAAAAACGTTGAAGGCGACAACCTATAGTCAAAACAGCCAGCGTCAGTAGAGCTCCCTAAAGGACACAGGAAATATTTACGTTGACCATAAAACGACCCGTGTCCCGCTCCTTCGAGAACACTGTACCGTGGATCCAAATATCATAGCCAATGTCAATGTGTTGCCAGTCTATCGGCATTGGAGTGCGTGACTTGAAGTGATACACGATTTCGAATTTGTAACTACCTCGGCGCTGTAATAGGGTGATAGTTAACAACAAATTGGGTGAGTACAACAACATAGAGCTCCTTACCAAAGGGCAATAATAGTCATGCGATGCATTGATGACCATGTTCCAAGGCCATACGTCATCGTCTTGATCGACAAAACAGATCGATTCGATCTGACCAATGCCATTGACGGTTGTGCGGCCAACAAGGGAACGATACACCGCTGTAAACTTACCAACGTCCATGGTCGACAGAATGCACCGCTTTATTGATCCGACACCATCGCGGGGATCAACGCCAAGGGGCCCGGTGATCGTATAAGCATGGTCGACCTTCAGTATGTCGCTCTCAGCTGTGTATCCCAGAATATTAAGTTTATCAACGACAAGGGAGCCATCGAAATCGGTAAGTAGCAAATCGCTTTGATGGTTGCGCCACGCAATGTATCCAGGAATGAGTGTGGTGGACTGCAGTAACAAAAACATTAACAAGCGCATTAACACCAGAATAAACCGTTCGGCGTACAGTTGATGTGATCGGGACTGTGGTGGTGAGGAATGTTTTATACGGCAACGACAATACGTTTGGCATGACTCTAAAACTGCAATGCGACGTTAAGTTTGGAAATAGGAGAACTGATGAAAATATGTGAGGGGACTCAAAAGAAAATAACGCCATTAATAACGTTTTATGGCATTCTGCGGCCGAGGATTTCTTGACAATTGCAAAGACAACATGTATAAGTGCCGCCAAGCAAATGACAATGAAATTTCGACACAGCGAAAAATGAGACGGCAAGACGATGCCAGATTGCGATGGAGCAGCGGCTTTCGCACCACAATTGCGCTTCCGTTGGTAACTACAATCCTAAGATGCTTTGTTGGTGTCTTTGAGGTGGCGCGGCGGCAGTTTCGCGGCTTAGGTGGAATCCGCCGTGGTTCACGACAAAAAGGATTCGGTATATCACATAAGTGGGATCATCGGCCGCGTTGACTGTGATCAATATGCTGGACCAGTGCACCAGCCTGTGCTCATTGCGGGGCGTTGTCCAAAGCAGCCCAACGTATTGGCCCTAACGGGACTGGATGAATCTGGTCAGGTCACCGCGGCAAAAATCACGTCAAATGGTTCTACGGCCGCATGTAAAACGGAGCACCCCAGGGAGAAAGTTCGGATCACTGCTGATTATCATCACACCCACCATCATTAACTATCGTCGCATTGGGAAATTCATTGTAAGTGCAATAAATTCTTGAATGGACGTTGGCTGACATATCACCCCGGCCGTCACGACAGAACACCATGGGTAACCATAGTATCGTTGTCGTTTGTCTTGCTGGCATGCCGCCGATTATCTGCATAGCTTGCATTGAATACCAGAACCGAGGGAGACCACACGTGGTTTACCTGGCGATACGCAGTAATCACAATACGTTAGTGTTAGCAGTGCTCATCATCACCACACTTGAAACTAACGCCCTGGCTTTGCAGCATGTCGTAGTGAGGAACGGGACGCCACGGTCATCGGGGTCCATGCGTTGTTCCCCTGCGGAGTGTGATATGATTGTCGTGAAGGCGTAACACGGAGGTTGTGTGACACATTATAGACCTATTTTCCCGTTGTACCGTCTGTTCGCTCCATGTGCAGCCGTATCTATATTATCACGCGGTGGCAGTGCATTGCGAATGCTTTGTTGCCATGCCCAGTTCAGTCTCCTTCCGTGGTAACGACGCCGGGAGACACTGTTATCGTTGTGCAAGAGACACATCCGAAGACGAGGCCCCAGCGGTTGTGTCATGAGAACACTGCAAAGCCACCGTGGTAGCGCTGATAAGTCGTACCTCCATGAAGAAAATGGTGCTGACGGCCCGATACTAGATGACGGCAGTGACCCCGAATCGAACCGTGTCGTTTGGCCAAGGGCTCACGCGCCCCTGGGCCATAACTCCAGACCCTGTCTGGCTATGCAGAGCCACAGTCAATGTCTATCGGGCGCGGCGGCGACAAGGAAAGGCAAAAGTATGCAGCGCTTTGACGATAAATACGAGCCCCTCACCGTGATGAAATCGCCCTACTGCATTCATCATCCCATCCTCATTTTGTTTACATTGCTCCTCATCGTTCACTGACACACTTAGAATCTTCCGCTGCGGACCACTCACCGCATTGCCTTATTTGTTAACGCATCTTTTATCTTGCTACGCTCCCGGTTGTCGTTGTCTGTTGACCAAGCTCCATTCCATTCCTTGCGATAGTCACTAGCTACCACTTCATTATGGCCGGCATGTCGAAAATGGACAGACGAACACCGTCCCATCCGATCAGAGTCAGTTTCATCGGCGAGGTC
>MWRL01017943.1:0-14807 GCA_002157085.1 Melampsora occidentalis | reverse complement strand
TATCATTAGGTTAGGGCTATGGCCCCGGTCATGGCCCTGCTCACCTCTTGATAACCCTTGGGCAGACTCGGCCGGGCAGGGCCAGGGCCGGGTCATAGCCCTAGCCTGAGCTACCTTTAAGCTATCCAATTGAGCTGCTAACATACAAGGTACCACCTGGGCTTCCAAGAAAGTAAAGGCTATCTATCAAGATCTCTCTCAAATTTTTATCAGCAAGCTTTGGGTAAGTTTTTGGATTATTGTTAAGTTCTTGTTTGAATTGAGCTGTGCACCAATTGATTGGAACATTCATCTTTTTCTACCGATTTCTATAGTCTAATAAGGGCAAGTTTTGCCACATCTGCAATGCGTGGACCACTAAGGGTTGTTGTAACACCTTCATAGGTGTTTCTGCTACCTATATCAACAACAACCAGGAGTTCCAGAGCCTCCACCTTACCCTCAAGTTAGTCACCTGGCACCATGCTGGCCAACTCCTTGCTCAACCAGTTGGGAGATTCTTGATTGCAGATGGTCTGCACAAAAAGATAGGTCCTTTTCTCTTATCTCATAGACTTCCATTTTTATTCTTTTCAGCTGACCATTGTAATTTGCTCTATTACATGTTAGCTCAGACTACTGATTCAGCTAGCTCAAATGCGACCATGGCTAACAAGTTGTCCAGCATGTTTCTGCATGGGGAAGAATCTGTGGATTGGGATGTGTCTGCTAATCAAATTCAATGTTACACCCACAAGATTGGCCTGGTAACACAGGCCTGAAGTCTATGAATGCAATGACAACCTTTGCTTTGAATCATCTGAAGATGAGGAGCAAGATGATGCTGATATCAATTAAGACCCAATTGATGATACCTCATTTGATTTGTATTCTGACAATGGTGCAGCTGACAATGATAGTCAAGTAGCTCAGGCTGTTCATAAAGTAAGTATGTAGTATGATTTCTCCCCACCTTTGACACCTTTTCAGTTGGCTAATATATAAATTGTTTTTAAATTGTTATAGGCTAAAAAGTTCAATGGCCTTTGTACAAGGAGCTCAGCAAGATGTCAAGAATTTATTGCAAAGTCTAAGCAAATGGATTACAAGGGTCCTTCACCCATCTCTTTGTGGGGAGTCCGACGGAACATCAACGCTGACTACCTCAAAAGGTTGAGGGTTGCGCGTGATGTGAGTGACATTTCCTTCACGCCTGTCTTGTCCTTCTCTTACTCATCCCTTACTCATCCCTCCTGCCATCTATCCTTCTCTTATACACTTTTGATCCATAGGTTGTCAATGATATTCTACTCAGAGACTAGGGCATAGGTGGGCCCGCCCGCTGACCTGGCTTCCCAGCATTTGCAGCAGTGCAATAAATCTTTGACAATGCATCTCACAGTCGGTGCCGTGTTAGAACAAATAAATAATAGGCAGCAGTTCATTTAATTGTTCACAACCACCTCCTCACCAGCACTTTGAGAATACCTTCAACCAGAATCTGGAAGGATCAGGCAGCAGTAACCCTATTTCAAGGCTCGTTGGTGGACGCGAGTGGTTGAAGTCCAAAATCGTTCTCTCTGGTATTAAAAATCTGCCCGATCACGCTTTTGAATTCAAGCGCTCCATCGCAAGGAAAAAGACCATAGCGGTGCGGAGCGTTTTTCAAATGCGCACCGCTTTGAAAACCCATATCGCCTGACCAAAGATATCGTAGCGATTAGGACTTTTTTCATAGCCTCAAATCACTACGCTCGTAAAAATGTCCGATATAGCGTAGCGACAGGGGTATTGAAACCTATTTATAACAATTATTCCAATGATTTTTTTCCAAATATTAACCAAAAAGATCAATTGAAAAAAAAATCACAAAACCCTTTATACTTACTTATATATGTGTTTTTACCATTTGATAACCATTTTTTAATATCCCATCAAAGATCTCCAAAAGTGAAAAAAGTGAAGAGAGAGAAAAGAGAGAAAAAACCAACATAAAACAAAAAGAAAACCAATCACATTTTTTAATATATCAAACACACACACACACGCACACACACACTGTCACACAACAACACAAGAAAAACCCCACACTGTCACCACCATCTTCATCTTCATGTTCTCAAAAAAAAAGTACAATTTATCAACCTTGACCTCTATCTTTTTCCATTCTGCATTCCAAATTTCAAATTTCAAACAAACCGTCTACAAATCCCAAACAAAGCCTTTAATTCCTTACACTCCTCAATCACCTTCAACCCACCTCCTTCTCCACTTCCATTCCCTCCAAGCTCTTTCTCTTTCTCTTTCTCTTCCTTCATCAATCCCAAAACTTTGATAAACCCATAAATAATTCCAAACGGATGAGGTCTTTGAACGAGTATCCTTTCCAAAAAAACCCTCAAGATTTGTTCTTTAATCACTTCTCTTATTGTTGTGGTTGTTGTTGTTGTTGAACTAGTCGATGAAATGATCGGATTCGAATAAATATTTAATAATAGGTTTACATACCAATGAGTATGTGCATTCGGCCATCTTAATTGATAAATACATGAAACTAAAATCATATATCGAACTATTCAATCCCCCCAAAGAACCAACCAACCAACCAAAAAAAATCAGTTTTCCACAATTCACAAAAAAATAAAATAACAAAACACATACGTTCTGGATCAGAACTTTCAATAAGTTCTTTCAAAATAAGCACCGATTCCGAACTTTCATCAAACCCATGCCCATTCCCATTCCCATTCCCAGCAGCACCAGCATCACCCCCACTTTCCCCAAATGTCCCAACACCAATAGCTTTAACCCCAAGTGCAAGTACAAATCCATTAATCAAAGCCCCCGAGCTCTTCCGATCAAGTTCCACCCGGTTCATAAACCCTTCAATCAATTCTTTCCTTTCCTTCAATCCTCCTTCAATCATCCTATTCCGTCCACTAAAAACCCTTTCAAATCGATCTTTAATCCCATGGGTTTCCAAAACACTCATGAAATCAGATCCAATCAATGGTATCGATTTCACTTCCATACTGTTCTCTAATTGATACCCACTAACAAACGGATCTACTAATCTGATGCCAACCGGATAAGCCGCTAAGATCACATTACTTAATTGAATGGAATAAATCGGTAATCCATTCAAGAGTGAATGATAATAAAATGCCAAAAAGGTGGGGAAATCATGTAAGAGTACTAAAAAGATCCGTACAGTGCCTGTATATAACGTTTGTGAAACTTCATCCATCTTTTGATTTTCTTTTAAAAACGGTCGTAAGAATTTCAAATGCGTTAAAAGTAATCTATGAACTGTTGGCCATCCTTCTCGATCTTTAAACATCAATAGTTTTGGCATTAAGAGTCGATGACTGATTAATGCCATCCAAGAAGTAGCGAATCCAGGGAAATTCGCAGGTTGCATCGAATCAATCAAATTACTATCAATCCAAATCCAAAATTCATCTTAGTTCCAAATCTTCCACTTGTTCAAGACCAAATCAAAAAGTAAAAACAAACCTAATAGTCATCATCAAAGATTGATAAGAATTACCAAGATGTGATTCCAGTGAATTTAAATGAACCAACAAACTGGAAAAGAATCTAAAGAAAGGTTTCTGTTGAAAATGTCTTCCAAGTTCTTTCTGAAACTTACTCATCACCAACAAAACGATCGAAAGTAATTTCATCATATAATGAGTTTTAGCTTTCCCAATATCTTCGCCGGTTGGATCGGTATGATACTTGATCATCAATGAAATCAATTTAGCGAACCCATCCACCGGTTGAAAGATCCCTCGATTCGCTTGTCCTCCATTCGCTTTAGATTTGATATATGAATCTAAACTTAATTCCATACAGATCCTAAAGAATGCTGATGAAAGTTCTTCTCCTTTCAAGATCCCATGTGCTTGTAATGATCCAACAAAATCTATAAACGGTTTCTCTATCGAATATGAATTCGAATAAATCCGAATCCATTCTGCAAAACAAAAACTCAATTGTTCTCTTAATCCACTTTCTTCTCTCGTATTGGTATTATCGATATTGATCGATTTCGAATCCGATTCTTTACTCATCACAACCGATAATTTGGTTTGCATCCTTTCCAAGATACTCGTGACCCTATCATAAAACTCATTAATTCAATTCACATCTAATTTCAATCAATTTGAATAAGAAAAACACTTACTCAGGACT
Organism: Melampsora occidentalis; assembly: GCA_002157085.1. NCBI lineage: Eukaryota > Fungi > Basidiomycota > Pucciniomycetes > Pucciniales > Melampsoraceae > Melampsora > Melampsora occidentalis. The sequence goes on along the minus strand of MWRL01017943.1, from coordinate 10,631 downwards.
TGCACGCCCGATTTGAACAGCTCGATTCAAAGCCATAATCGAGTGTTTCATCATTCCAATCGGGATCACACATCCTTCAGAATCCACAATAGCCACCAAGAACTGAGCCACAAAACTCATTAAAGTCGGTTTAAAATCATTCAAGATCAATCTAGCCATAACTCCATCAAATTCCACAACCGGTACAATCCTTCTAGACACCAATGCCAATGTAACCGGTACACTATACTTCCTCTACAATGTTCATCAAACAATATAAACCATCCAATCAGATTTCTCAGGATAATCTCTTGGTAAGAAAACAAAAATAGTAACTCACTTCATCATCAGCATATAACAACCATTGACAAACCTCTTGTCCAACTTTAGGACTCAAGAAACAGATCCTTTCCAAAACTCTAACAAACACTTCACGTCCTAATCTATCAGATTGAGATCTATACAACATCGCCACCGATTTTTGTGCCACCATCAAAGTCGCTCCTCCTTCATTCAAGTATCCCATTAAAGTTTCTAATCCTTCTTTAATCAAACTTTCATCTACATTTGTTGTTGAATCTAATTCAGCTGCCAAAGACTAATCAAAAACAAAACCAATCAATCAATTCAAGCTTTTTTTGATCAGAAGTTATAAAAACCACTTTACATTGATAGCATTCATAGCTTCATTCACCACATCCTTCTGCCTAACCTCTCCATCCCGTCCTCCAACGCCTTCTTCCTTTTCATTCCCACTTGCAGGATTTCCCCAAGTAGGATTCCCAGTAGTAGAAGAAGGTATAGATTGATGAATCGAAAACTCTTGATAAATCCTTAATTGATCTTCATCTAATCCTCCTAATTTCAATCTTAGAGGCATAGGTAACATTCCAGAATAATGTGATGCTGCCATAGCAGATGTATCCCAAAATGCATTGGTGGTATGCTAATCAAATCAAATCAAATCAAATCAAATCAAATCAATAAAGATGAAAAGGATTTTGATTTTTTATACTACTTACTTCTCTATGTCTTCTTCTAGCTTCAAATGCAGGTCCTAAACTAATCTCGATTTCCATCATCGCTTTCTGAGCCGCAACCTTTTCAATAACCTGACACCCAACCTCCAAGTTCTCATTAGTGACCCCCAAGATCTCATCTTCTTCAACCGTCCACTATGTCACAAAAAATACCCAAACCCATTCGTGTATCAGTTTCCAATCCCCAACAAAAGAAAGCAAGAAAAGAACACAAACTTGATCAAAAGAAGAAACGGATGATCTCAGATTACTAATGATCATATTCCTCAAAGGTTCCTTAGTAGTAACCAAAGCCAAGGAGCCAGCCAAGCCTCTAACCATCATCATCGATCCTAACCTCATCTTATTCTCATCCCCTTCCATTGCAAAATCCTTCAACATCAATTCTCTTGTTGAAAGACTTGCAATCGTTACTGATCTTTCAACTACTGGTCCGATAATCTGAAAATCCATTGACAGATTACAAAAAATCAGTTAAAGAAAACTCGAGTTGAGAGAAAATCAAACACTTACATCTCGAATAGCTCTTTCAATCGAATTAAATACAATTCCTCTCCACCACTTCATTCGATTCTCATCACCATTCATCCCATTACCCCCATTATTTCCTCCGAACCTCATCAATAATGGTAATTCAACTAAAGCTTGTTTCAATAAATCTACAAAACCAATCAATCCAGAAACAAACATCAGTTTCCCCCCCCAAAAAAAGTAATCAATGAATTCTCTGAAAGAGTTCTCTTACCTTGTAAACTATTAGCGTAGCCAACTTGTCCACCTAATCCTCCTTGTCCAGTCGACAAACCCTGTAACCCACCTCCCATAATCTTCCCAACCGAATCCATCCCATCAGCCGAAAGCTGTTGTTGATGAACCGATTGATGAAGTGTTCCTTGTGTTTGTTGTTGTTGTTGTGACATCATCCCCGTAGCTCTCCCAATCACATTCTCAATCTCCATCTCACTCGTCCTACCCCCCGTCACGCCTCCTGCTGCGGTCAAGTGTTGAAGCGAATGTAACGGTAATTGATTCGAAGACGCTCCTTCACCAATCTCTCTACTCTCCTTAACCTTCTTCATCTCTTCCACTTCTTCCAACTCTCTTCTAACCTCTTCAGATCCTTTAATCTCATTCAACTCCACCTCTAAAGCCTTACACAACACTTCAATCTCAAACTTCAAATTCAACTTCAATCCCGCTCTACTATACAACTCGACCAAGACAGACAAGATTGACATTAACCAAGGATTGGGTGGTCGGAAGATCTTACTCTTACTAGCTTGTTCTAAGACTTTACACACAAATGGGATCGCTACGATCAATCTATTCGATCGCAAGCCTTGTGATAACAAATCTTTGAATGAGATTTGTCTATGTTTGATTGGTTTATCTCGTCCTAAAGTTAACGATCCAAGCCATGATCCCAAGTTCTTCAAGACCGTTCGATCAGCCCCTGATCTTAAAGTAGCTTCTGATTCTAGCATCCTCCCACACTTCATTAAAGTTTCATTGGTGATTTGTTTGATGATGGAAGGACGTGATAATTTATCAATTAAATTTAAATATAATCCATGATTGTTGGGTTCGATCGAAACACGTTGAGTGACAAAATATTTCGAAAACCATCCATGAAACTCTGGACTAAGCGCATTCGAAAGTTCAGATAATTTAGCATCTAAATTATTCGGTGCCAAGTTATTCACAATAAATAAAATCTTATCCGAAATCACTTCAGGTGGTTCCACAAAACTTTCTTTCGAACTCATCAATCTTGGATCTCTTTCTTGTGTTGTGGATTGATCGGCTTGATAACTTCCTACCATCTTTCTTCGCTTGAGTTCTCTTTTAATTAAATCGTCATCAGATTGAATCGCCGGGAAAAGTAAGGGTGCAAGTCCTTCATCTGAATCTTCTGAATTCGTTCTTGTGAGTTGTTGATCTCCCATCAAACCACCAGAGACTAAATCTTCATCGCCTCCTTTCCCAACCAAAGTTGCAAGGTATTGGTTCTCATCGAATCGATCTCCTGTCAAGACCGATTTCGCTCGGAGATACACTTCAGGATGAGTAAGTTTTAAAGATTCAACTTCTGAAACTGCAGCTGCCAATTGAGGCCATTCTTCTAATCGGTTTTGAAATCTTGCTAAAGCTTGGGATCCGAATGCATACCATTTCGATTCGATCGGATGTCGGATCGCATCCAATACATATCGTACTGCAATCCCCAATGGTACATATCCAATCAACTGTTCTCTAATCAATGATCCAAACAAAGCAGCTGTCAATCCTAATTCTTTAGCCGGATAAGTTGCAAAGAATTTATATTCATCAAATAAACCTGAAAGTAAACAAGCTAAGAATTGATGAGAATGAGCTTCTGAACTATCTCTCATAGCTCTTAAGATTCCTACAATCTGATCAACTGATAATTCAAGATCATACATCTTTTTGTAAAACGCATCTACCTCAGCTTCTGTGCGTGAATCGAATGAAGATAGTTGGATTCCTGGTTCATCCTCATTGCCAGGTAAGAAATTCATCAGTTTCGGATGAAGTTGTACAGCTTGAGTTCGAACTTCTTTGAATCTTTCTAATTCTTCTACACTCAATAATTCATGATGATGTCGAATGATTCGAATAAAGATCGAAACCGTAGGTGCACTAAGACTAAGTGTACTAGGTTCAGCAGCGGTCAGGGTATTAGAGGCAGGTCCATCGGTTTGTCGACCAAGATCATGTGAGACTTTTTTGGCCAAGAATTCTAGACATCCGTTTGCAAATCCTCGACCATATGAGCTAAGTCGATCACCAAGCCATTTATCTAGATTGAGGTATTCCCTTCGTGAGGCCAATGAAGCAAGATCGAGAACCATTTGCACCGATGGTTGACAGTTCAAGACTTGTTCTAGAATCTTAAGGTCTTGAGCAATATCCAGCACTCGGGTGACATTCATTTCATTTGACTCATAAAACTCTCGTAAGGCAGCCATCAGGAATGAAGGATCGAGTTGCCAGATTCTGAGAAAAACGAGTTGATGAGATGGATGACCGGTAAGGAAGGATTGAAGTAATTGAGAAGCCAAATCGTTGTGTAAAAGACCCCATGGTCGCTTGTAGATCAAACAAACAAATCAAGAGTCAAAAAAGAGATACTGATTTCTGATTTCTAAAAAGATGAAACATTTACCTCAACTTGAATAAGAGCAATCATGACCAACTCAGGATTGGCCTTGCACGCACGCTCCATGATCTCTGATGCTTTCTCAATCACTTTCTCGGCCTCTCCGTCCTCTAGACGAACTCCAGGTTCTTGGACCGGAGCTTGACCAAGCAGTGAAGTGATTTCGCACAAGAGTTCCTTTACATTCCAACCGCTCATTTCAACTGATTTGGCTAAAAGTCGAATCGTTGCTGAAGCCCCCATCAAGGCTACTTCTTCAGTGGCAACCAATCTATGGCAAGCTGCACCGACCATTGGAGCGAGTGGGGTAGGTTTGAGAGCATGAAGGAAAGGAGAGGCGTCAAGTGGAAGAGAGAGAAGCCGGTCGATAAGTTGAACCTTGGCAAGCGGACTACGCCATCGTTCAAACAAGCTTGAGATAGCAGCTGTTGAGCGACTGGTAGATGTTCGAGTAGGTTCGGTTGATGAAGGTGCAAGTTCAGTTGGAGGGGCATCAGATCGAGTGCTACCTGCAGCGCTATGACTGGAAGTAGAAGTAGGGGTAGAGACTTCCGGGGCTTGAGAAGCACCACCAGTAGCGTCCGATAGAGAAAGGGTAAGAGAAGGTGCCAAACTCAAGACTTTGGCTAGGAAGCGTAATCCCCATGCTTCGGGTAGAGTGGATCCATTAGGTCGATCAAAGGTTACTTGGATTACATCTGACCAACGGATCCGATTAGAGTAAAGTTCCCCAACCCCACGAATCCAAGAAACATGATCGATATGAAACTCGGCTCCATACTTGGTAGCCAAAAGAATCAATTCACGTAATTGATCGCTAACTTCACCTTCAGGTGTACCTTTTGGATGAGCTCGACCGGTTTTGATGAGCACCGATTTACAAAGATCGGCTGTACAAATCGTTGGATCGGAACAGATTCGATAGAGAAGTGAGATGGGAGTAGGGTTAGATGAGAATCGAGCTTCTGAAAGACAATGGTTCGCAATCTGAGATGCTAATTCTTGTCCGACACGAGACACGAGAGCTTGTACGGCAGCACGTTGAACGGTAGGTGTCCAGAGCCATTCTGGTTCTTGTTCTTGTTCCTCGGATGCAACAGCAGCAGGAACGGGGGTATCCGAGATGATGATGGCAAGTAGCTTGGAGATTTGGATAGCAGTTAGTTCGGGTAATTGTTCATCTGATGCATTGTTGTTGTTGTTGTTAGTTGAATTGTTGTTAGCAGTAGATGGAGAAGCGGTTTGTGTTGGTGGGGTGACAGGGATCGATAGGCTATGAAGCGCAGCACCGATCGTTTCACGTAAGATTTGAGCAGCATCACGAGCAATTTGTCGCTTTTTGGCTATCAGAGCTGGATGTTGATACTGACTCGAGACTGGTGGAGGTGGTAAACCCGGTGGGAGGGGTGCTGTAGGTGGAGGCGGAGGTGGGGTAAGAGACAGAAGGCCTAGTAGAGGTGGAAGTAAGAGTAATCGTTCGAGTGGCGATAATGAAGTGGCTCGAACGAATGGAGGTAATTCGAATGCATCACCAGCATGAAGTGCAGCCGCTAGAGCAGTTGCAAACTTGTGAGACGAAAACGGATCACGAGCCAATAGTTTGAGTTCAGATGTTAAGAGTCTTAGAGCCAATTGAGATTGAGATGGTGAGTTGAGGACTAGACCAGAGGAGAGGTTATGTGAAGATTGAAATCCTAAAGCTGAGATTGAAGCGTGAATGAGACGCTGAATGTAAAACAAGTCTGTATCACCTGGATTTTGACGAACAACCTGTTTTGAAAATCAAAAAGTAAGAGTGTAAGTGAATAGTTTTTGGGAAAAAAAAGGTCTCAAATGATCAAGAAGAAACTTAACAGCTTGAATTTCTTGTTGAGCATAGGCAAAGTTTTCTTCAGTGAGACCACCAATTTTGAATACGATTTGAGTTTTAGCAATCTTAGTTAATTCATTTGCTCTTTGTTGTTGAGCAGTCAGAACAGAAAGACCCGGAGGTGGGGTAGGAGTAGGTATCATCATAGTTTAGAAATGAGAAATGAGAAGTGAGAAATGGGTAAAGTGAGTATATAGAGTGTAGTTTAGATGAATGATAGTTTTAAATTAGATTGATGTTTGAATGATGATTTCATATTTTTGATCGATCGATGATGATGTTTGTTAGGATGATGATAGTTTGATCGATCTCATTTTGTTTTGTTTTGGTTTGATGGTTGATGGTGATGGTGATGGTTGATGGGTTGTTGTTGATGGTGATGGTGATGGTGATGGTGATGAGGTGATAGAAGGTAATAGAGTTCAGTTGGTTGATGGTAATCAAAAGGTGTTTGGTGACCATGAGTTTACCATCAAAACTACAGTTTACTATCAAAACTACATTCTTCAAACTACATACAACATTCATTTGCTCTCTTTCAAACCCTATCATCGATTTCACCAGGTCATGTGACCAATCATCATTCTTCTAAATAACTCCTCTTTGACTCCGATTCCCTTCATCTTCTACAGACATTTTAATTCTTAACTTACATATCAAACTAATCACTTTCCTTAAATCAATCCATCACACAATTCAACATCACCAAAGTGAATGTTAACTTCTTACAATAAAAAAGATAGGATGATGTGTTTCAGGCTCATTAATACTGAGTCCATGGTATTCAAACCCTCAGAAATTCAATTTTCTACAATAATTCTTAAGATAAAGCTTCAATAAGAAATTAGATATGAATCATGTATACTTTTTGATCAACTTTAGAGGGAGGATGGGCTCTATTTAGACAACGATGGGCGTGCAATAAGCAAAGTTGTTTTTGAGTTTGAGGCTTCCTGATGAGTTTCAACTTTCACGTGAATGTTCAGTCTGAAACAAACACAATAAAGAACAAAAATTCTATCATCAATTTTGGTTTTCCGAAATATTCAAAACTGAGTATATGTATGTACAAAGATTTATTCACAAGTTACATCCAATCTCATGATCATTTGTCAAGATCAAATACATCATAGGATTAGTGAAAGGTCCAGCAGAAAGGAAAAAGAATGATAAGTGAAAACAAACTTTCCATTTATAGGCGTTTTGAATGATGTACAATTGAAGTGTTAAAGTTTGCCTCTGGGATAGTAGAACAGTGTATCTTTCTTGAAAAAAGAAATGAAAGAAATTCAAAGATCCAAGAATATAGGTTTACACAAGGAGTATTGAGGATTCGGATGAGATGATGGACATTTCTGGTTAAGATACATCAGAACAACTATAAAAAATCAAATCAAATCAATCAAAGACCCCAGTCAGCAAACCTTCTCAAATCCTACTCGGCTTCAAAATCAAAAAGAAAGATAGTTCAGACTTACCCAATCCCAAAATTTCTCAAGTTTAGTTTTAGGAACAAATGAAGTTTGAATATAAAATTGATTAATTTCTTCGATTTGTTTAATTCCAGTTTGAAAATCCATTTGAGAATTCGTGATCCATTTAGTTTTACGTGTGAGTTTCCAGTACCAAAAACTTATGAAGTATATTAAGAGTGCACCGTATGACGCTATGAATTCTGATAAAGACCTATATATTCAAAAAAAATAGTTTTAGATTGGGTTTGGGGTTTTTTTACGAGGCAGTGGATGGTTGGGGAAATTTACCAATGGTCTCGGATGAAGAAAGTGAACCCATTGAAGATTATGATTAAGATTATCATCGTACTGGAGAAGTATGATAGGTATGGTTGCAATGGAGATCGGTAAGGTAAAGTTTCTCGATTTATACCTTGATACTTCATCCCATGATAAAATCATATATAAGACTACAACGGAACAAAACAAACGAAAAATCAATTACTAGAACCAATTAGAAAAACTATCAAAGGAAAAGAAATTAAAAAGCTTACGAGTAAGATAGAGAGCCAAGTACAAAGACCAGTAACGGAAGAGAAATGAGAAAGCCAGCGAAAAAGAGCCGTACCACTTGAATTTAACCTTAAGAAAGCTAGTAATGAAAAAGAAGCCGTGATGACTAATGACCAGATCGGAAGTCCTTTGGGTGTACAACGTTTGAAGAGACTTGGTGCTTGGCCTTCTAGGGCTAGTCCATAAAGAATACGACTTCCAACATCTAGAAAGGTTTCATATAAATCAGCGAATGGCGCAGGAAGGATTGGTAGAAAGATACCAACATAATGAGCTATTTCCAGCTGAGAAAGCAGATGTTAAGATTACCGCATTGATGATATCAGGTCTAAAAAATCCAATGTTAGTAAGTTCAAAAGTCTAGAGAGATGGAGAGAACGAAAGACTTACAAGACTTTGATGCCGGATCTTTGCATAGCGATAACGAAAGGAGAAGAACTACCTGGTTTACTACCTTTTAGTTTAAACAGTCTTGGATCATCAGATGGGACTAAGAGACCGATCACAAAAACACCTCCAAGATAAAAGACCAAAATCCTGATTATTCATTCAAGCATTTGTCAGATACTCAATTACGATTATGATAAATGGAATGATTTGTGATTATTACCTATAAAACACTCGTTTGATAGCTTTTGGAACCGTTTTCCGAGGGTTTGCTGCCTCGCCGGCTGCTACTGCTACAGTTTCTGTACCAACATATGCAAAAGCTGCAGAGATAAACTGATCAATGATCATTAGTTTGTTAAGGCGAAGATGGGTTTCAAGAAAACGAGACAGGACTTACTACTTGCCAGAATGCAAGGAATCTACCTAGTGCACCTGGGATACCGAATAGTTGGGTGAATGGACCGGGATCTTTCCAGTATCTGGAACGTAAAACCCAAACAAATCAGTCACGACGAGATGATGAGAGTTGAGTTGATTATTGAGTTACCTGAAACCTATGAAATCGTGGCTTGGACCACCACCTTTAACCGAAGAGGGTAAAGTCAGTGAAATGACCTTCCTTAAAATCAAGTAAGATTGATTCGATTCCTTACCGAGATCAAGTACGATTCCGGCGATGATCAAGATCACAATCATGGAGACTTTCAATAAAGCTGTTTATAAATCAAATGTGCTCAGGTTCAGTGTCATACCCCAGCATTCGTAATCAGTCGATAAGAACTCACCGAAACAGAACTCGGCCTTGTGTTGAATGATCGTAGAGTAATCAGTACCTTTGCCAAGAAATTCGAGATCTAGGTAAAATATCAAGAATACTCACTTCTCCAAACCAACCGACCCCCAAAAAGTTCAAGGCGCATATGGTGAGGGTGAACTGGGTGGGTAATGAAGGTCAATTTGGATGGGGAAAAATCGATTCATGAATTAGACGGTTTTTGGTTGTAGGAAGTCTTACAACTGCTATATAAATTCCAACATGTGTGGCCATATCCCAGTATTCAACAATCAGTGCTGCAGCTAAACCATTAGGTACCATTGAGAAATTGTTAGTTTGAAGCTGATGATTTCCAATAGGAAAAGTTTCAACAAACCTGTGATTTCAGTTGCAAGTCCTATACCGGCTGAATACCTAATATGTTCAGAGTATATATCACATCAGTCAACAAAGGATCTTATCGGCTTTCGAAAGGCTTGTTTGTGAGTATGTAGTCTGAATTTTTTTGAAGCCGATCTTACCATAGATTTAATCCAACACTACACGAAGCTGCAGGGTCCAAGAATCGACCAGCAAAATGTGTGATAGCACCAGAGATAGGTAAGTAAGAGACCATCTCTCCCTTTCCAATCCAATCAGAATAAGAAATCATCAGATCTTGAACTCTGATGATCTGTAAAGTCACGTTGACGAGGCCTTACGAGTGCCATTTGTACGCCATACACAACTGCGCCTGATGAAGTGCACGAAGAGATGAAGAGATGAGCAAAGGGATGTACTTTGATGTACTACAAGATGAAAATGTTTTGACAAACCCATGATCGTATAACCTAACAACAAACCCAATGGGCCTGCAGTGGTCAGCGCCTGAGAAGTACCCAAGAACAATCCAGTACCGATAGTTCCTACGGGAGGCAGAAGGTATTGAGGACTTTGATTCTGAACACTACCTTGGCAGATCAAAATGCTAAGATGTGAAAGGTCAATAGAACTCACCTCCAATAGCGATCATAGAAATGTGACGTTGTTTGAGCTTCCGATCAACCTCACCGTTGATTGGAACCTCCTTAATACTAGCATCTGTCTTTTCACTCATGATTGATTCTTTCGTGATTATGATCTAAGAGAATCGAAGCAAAAGATGAGCTTTGCAGAACTCAGACTGGAAATCTCAAAGCTTTACAAGTATATATATAGAGATACAAGATCAAGCTGAACAGTGAACACTCCGTTCCTTATATCACCCTACATATAGTGTGTTTATCGGGATGGTCACGATTAGATGAGAACTCGAAGAACGTATGTATGTAATGAGATTTGGTCTTCAACTGAATCTTCGCATGCTATTATCACAGTTGGTAAATAGGTA